>MU228525.1:701847-721032 GCA_018584345.1 Thuja plicata | reverse complement strand
TAGTCTTGCTAGGTCTGCTTTCTCCCTGCGTTCAGCTTAAGGGGGGGTGTTAGAGTATTATTTCATTTTTACTCTATTTGCTTAAGCGTCTCTTAGGTGCATTATTAATTAATTCTTAATTAATAATTTGCAACCTAGTATTTTACCTTTTAGGGTTTTGTTCACCTTTATAAGGTCAAACTTTGTAATTGTCTTTCATTAATTCAGATTATAATTTCGCTCTCACTTTCTGAGCAACTTCTGAGTTCTTCAGCTTTTTCATCTTTGTGCTTCTACTTTGTATCAGGTTCTTGCATGCAGGTATATTCGGGGTCTGTGGATTTGCATGTTGCAAAATCTTACAAAAGTTTCTTTACTCAAAAGATATTTCAGTGGATCGATCTTTGCAACCAGTTTTGTGGAATGTGCTAACATATAATGTCTTAGTTTATGAGATGAAAATACAACTGCGAGACAATATTTCTCTATCATGGAATAGTTCATCTCATAAGAGACCTATGTTCTACTGATGTAGTATATGGATCACTCTTTCTTGTTGTCATCCTTTTGTGCCAGAAGTGCCCCCAGTCATGTTGTCATGGCAGATATATATGAGATTAATGGTTTTCCTGGTGTAGGAGGCATCAATACTAACGGGTTAGAAAAGTATGCTTTGATTTGATCAAAGTTATTTTTTCATTCTTCATCCCATTCATATGTGACTCCCTTACATAGATTTTTTGTGAATGGTTGGGATTTGTCTGCTGACTGTGAGATAAATCTCTTGATGGACTAAATTCTTCCTTGAAGTGTCCTTATTTGACTAATGTTTTTAGGTGGTGGAATCTCAAGGATTTCTTGCACCTTTGTAGAATCTACTTCAATCCATTTTTTTGAAACAATGTAACCTAACAAATTTCCAAAGGTCACACTAAATACACACTTTTTTGGGTTTAGTGGAAGCTTGAACTGCTCCATTTTATCAAGGATTTTACCCAAGTCTTTTAGGTGTGTTGATCTTTCCATAGTTTTAACCAGCGTGTCATCCACATAATCTTCCATGTTTTTGTGCATCATGTTGTGAAATATTGTGGTGATAGCCCTTTGATAAGTTTCTCCTGCATTTTTCAGTCTGAAGGGCATAACATTCCAGCAGAAGGTGCCTTAAGCACATGTGAATGCTATATTTTCCTGATCTTCTAGAGCAATCTTAATCTGGTTATATCCAGAGAATCCATCCACGAGGGAGTACATTTCATATCCAGCTATCATGTCCACAATCATATCAATGTTGGACAAAGGAAAGTCATCCTTTTTCAGGTCCTTGAAGTCTGTTCATACGCAGATAGATTTATCTGGTTTGGATATTGGTACAATGTTTGAAATCCACTTGGCATAATCAATAGCGTGAATGGACCCAACTTTTAGTAACTTTTCTAGTTTAGTTTTAATCAACAAAGCAACACGAGGATGCATTTTATGAAGCTTCTATTTTATTGGTTTTACTCTTGGTGCGATAGAGAGGTGATGCATGATCAAATCAGAATCCAAACCAGGCATGTCTGAGTAACTCCATGCAAATTTGATTTTCTTCTCCTTAAAGAAGTCAGTGAATTCTTTTAGCTCTGTTGTTGATAAAGATTGGGCCACATGTATGATGTGTGGATGTTCCTCTATTCCAATGTTCACAGGCTGCATTGGTTCAATTAATACTGATGACCTCTCCTAGAAGTGACTTGGTAGGATATCAAGTACCCCATCCTTTGGTGCCTCAGAGAGGTTTTCACCATCGGATGCATCTTTTATTTTGACTATTTTATGTTCTGAAACTGCCATAATGTGGTTTTCGCCTTCAAAAATCTTTTTCTTTTGCATTTTGATTTTATGACTGAGGTACTTGATATCCATTTCAGTCATATTCAAGATAGTTTTTCTAGTGGAAGAAGTGACAGTTTCAATAGTGTTCAGGTAGCATGATAACGTGTACTCATTGGGAAATGTAGGGATGTTTAGGGGTTGTGTTTGCAAACCCCAGTCAATGAGCTCAGGATGTAGGAGGGGTAATGAATTGATAGGTTTGAGGGTATTCACGGTATGTTCATCATAAAACTGGACCATCACATAAAGACCTAAATCAATACCTTGTATGTTGGGATTAATGGGAAGTAGTACTAAGAGGGGAGGGGTGAATCAGTACCTCTAAAACTTTTCATATCCTTTACTCAATTAACCTTTGTAATCAATTGAATATCCATTCAATCTGATTTACACTATCTTTGTGTGAGTTATATCAATTCACAACATTAATAAACATGTGATTCATTCATAGAAACCTTCATGAACATAATTGACACATAACACAAGATAAGATATCGCAGAAAACTCCTGTTAGGAAGTAAAAACCGCGGTGGGGATGGCACCCACAAAAATTCACTATCTGCAGAATGGAAAGGGCTGGTTAAGGCTTACAATTTTGATCACTTCTAATGATCTACCCTGTTAGGAGTATCGGTAGAGACCTATTAAAGTCTACTGTGTTAAGATCTTTTAGCAACACTATTAAGTGTGCACTCGGTTATGAGATTTGATATTGGACTGTTAAATCTACCTTTCTTGAAAGGAATTTTTACACTTTTCTCCACTTGTTAGAATGATATAAAATTACAAATTTACATAGTAAATGTAATCTCCTATTACCGATACAGATCCTATGTAGTTCACATAAAAATATTATCACCTTAACTATGATTGAATAATACCTTTGATTATCAGTTTCCTCTGTTCTTGGTTTTGCTAACCAAATTCTTCTTTTTCTGTTCTTGTTCTTGAAACTCTCAATTCAATCCATAAATGTGTTCGTATTGTTCTCCTCTCTCTTACACACACATTCTTATGAATGATTACATCATCTATTTATAGATGGATTGACTTCATCGAGTTGTGATAAAAACAATGTTAACTCTAAGATCAAGTTTACAACTTACACCTAGATCTCCTAGTCTATGTGTTGTAAATTAGTTAGACTGATTAAAACACTTACATTAATGTTTCTTGTCCCTAAAGAAATGGATTTAAAAAAATTAAATATCTTATAAATAGAATACACTTGCTTTATCTGACGTGGAAGTCAGATCCACTTTTTGCGGGCTGCAACTGACTTTCGATTATGTCCGTCGGTCATGCTTGACTGTCCTTCATTTTTTAATGTTGGTTGCACTGTATTTGTTTTTTCGGTCTACACTGTAACTTGCATTTTGGGTTCCTTTGTCGGGTTCCACTTTATCTTTCTGCATTGTGATTTTTGGTGTACACACTACCTTGTGTCATGGGTTCTCTCTGTACTTAGCATTTTTGGTGATCTTCTAATCTAATCTTTGGTTTTCTCTTTACTATCTTTTGGTGTAAGCTTACCAAAACTATTGTTTGTATACTAATGAAAAACTAATGTCACCAATCTCCCCCTTTGACATTAGTATCAAAAAATGATATGTGCAAAATACTTACAAAATGTTAAGTATATACAACATATATAATCCTAAGTCATTTAATGACTCCCCCTATGTATATGCCGGTATATCTGTACATATGATATATTTTCCTTCTTCATATCATTATCCCTTTATGAATACACATATACATATCTACCTTTTTCCCATAACATTTTATTTTTATTTTGTATCTATATAATTTCCCCCTTTATTTGATATTAAGGGCAAAGGTCATTTACCTTAGAGCTTATCAAAAATGTGTGAATGAGAAGACTTCACATCTTCCATCATTTTCTCCCATTGCTCTCTTAGGTTTTCTAGAGCCATATGCTCAAGTGTTATCCATGAATGCATGTCATAGATTCTATCTTCTACAGACATCTCGAGAGTTCCCATCAGTTGCCTTGCAGAACTAATATGCTTTTGTAGCAGTGTAATATTTGGTAGAAGTTGAGCCTGTAGCTCGGTTACTTCTTCTCTAAAATGTGTCTCTTCCTCCCACAGCTCCTATCTTAACCATTTTACCTCAATGATATTTTAATAATGCAGTTTGACTGCATTGTCTCCATCTGTGGTTAAGCTACTAGCACTGTTTGCTAGATATGTATCTAGCTTTGCAATATTGTCACTTTTTTCCTTAGTGAACTTTTCTATTATGCTCAGCTTTTGAATTAAGGTTATAGCTTCAGATATGATGGGGCCTAATTTATATATGAATTCTGATAGTTTTACCTTATTCTCTACCACTTCTTGGCTGATGTTCTCTAAGAGCTTTTTTTGGTATTTAATTTATGCTTTCTCCTCAATTGCCTTCTCAGCATCAATGTTCTGAGTTATGATTGCATCGGTGAGGGTAGCTAGTTGATCAAGTATAGGCTTGCTTTGATCAATATCAACATTGGGTACAATTTGATGTAGAATGTCCCATGTTTTCTCTAGTACCATGGAGTCCCCATGCTATTTCTTCAACTTTTCTTTCAATGCCTTCCTCTGGCGTATCTCTCCATATTCTTGTAGTGCATCCATGTCAATTGTAGAGGGGTCACACTTCAGTATTTCAATGAGTTCATCTAGTGTAACCTCTAACTTGTTCTTCTTTGTCTTCTTCTTCTTCTGTGACTTAGTAGAATGTAGCACCATTGCTAATTTCTCAGTCTTTTCTATAGTACTTGATGATGTGACCTATTGTGCTTCTTTCTGCTACTTGGCATCAGTTTCATCTTGTTAGGTGTCTGCAAATGTCTCCACATTCACCTTAACATCATCGGTATCATCTTTGTTTGTTTTATTAGGAGTTCCATCTTTTGGTTTGTCTCCTTCATTGGTGTCCTTTGCATCATCTTTCTTGGTGTTCTCATTCTTGTCTTGAGTCTCCGCATCTTTTTCCTTATCTCCTTATGTAACCTTGTTATTGTTGGTTACATCTTGAGTATCTCTGATGTTTTGCTGACCATCGGTGTTGTCTTTATTTGCTTCTTCTCCTGCATCCTTTGGAGTTTCCTTGTCAGGTGATTTACTTGTTTCTTGCATGATATTGATAGCTTGTATCAATATTGGCAATTTGCTTGGAATGTTCACCTGTGTGCCATCAATTGTTATGTCTTGTTCATCCGTTGTATCTTTTGCAATAGTGACATCTTCATCCTTATTGATTTCACCTGCTGGGTCATCGGTAATGTCGATGACATTGGTATCTGCAACATTGTCATTTGTGGTATCATCCCATGTTTCATCTTCCACATCTGCAGTCTTATTCCATGTTGTATCATCTTCTTCTTTATCCAACTTAATGGATGTATCATCTTGAGTAGCCTTATCAACATCTTGTTGTTGAAGGTCTTTGTCGGGGCTGTCTTTCTCAACTGGTATGTTCACATGATTTTGCACCATTTCTTGTGGTTGTCCTGTTCAAGTTCAATCAACTTGCCTTCAAGAAATTTATATGCCCTTAGCTTTGGTGAGAATTCCTTCTTGTGTTTCTCCATCATCTCGTCTATCTCTACCTTTGTAGATTCAGGTGGCATTAGAGAAACAAGTACTTTCTCTGATTTCTTTCTCATTTGTCAAAGAAAATTTCCAATGGGCGGATAATCTATCCAAGAGTTCCCGTGGAACATAACTTCAAATTGTATGGGTACATATTTGAAGTTATACATTTTAGCTATCATGGCTTCTTTAATTTTATTTTGATCTTCTTTATTTATTTTCACCCATTTTCTAATGTGTGGATCTGTAATGGATCCAAAATTTGCAATATAAACACAAATGCCATCAATAGTGTTAGGTTCTTTTATCTTGACATTTTCTACCTCTAAAGCTTCATCTCGCTTGGCATCTTCTATGTCCTCTTGGGTTTTGATGTATTTTCTACCCTTCTTGTTTTGTCCTCTTTTTGGTGCTGGAGCTTTCCTTTTGTAAGTCTTGACCTTTCCTTTCTTAAGAGGTGAAGGAGTAGATTCTTTGGACGTTTGGCTTCTAGTCCTTGAGAAGCTATAGTTCTTTGTTTCTTTGATGGTGGAGGAGGTGGTGAATTTGACTCTATTTCCTCAGAGTCATTCTTTTCTTCATCTTTACTGACAGACACCTATTCTTTGGTTTCCTCCTCTTGTTCGATTTCTTCATCCTGCTCAGCTTCTTCCTTGCCTATTGATAGAATCTTCTTGAGATTCTTTACCATTTTGTCCTTTTTGACTATCTTCTTGACAACTAGGTCTGATTTAATTCTTGGCTTGGCCTCTTCATATGTGCAAAACCTTGGTTTCTTTTTGTCCAGTGGTTCATTGATTAAGGCATAAATTGCCTTTGTTGCAAGATCAATGTTGATCTCATATTCCAGTGGTTGCAACCATGATGTCCTTTCTACTACAGGTTTGATGAAAGTATGATCTGTGTCAACCATGAAGCATATCTCATCCTTATATTGCTCGATGAGTTGATCAAGGATTCTTACCCTCTTTTTCATTCAGTCTTTGAATACATTAAAGTATTCATCCATGAATATTTCAAAGTTATCTCCTAGTGCATCTATGTGCTCACTAATTTGCATGGTGACCAGTTTGGTGTTGTCCCATTTCACATCTCCTATTGATGGGAAATTTTCTTGAAAATAGAAGAAAATACACATGATTAGTGAGCCAAACTTACAGGTGTTTGACTTTGCATTCCTAATTATCTTTAGGTTTTCCTTCAACTGATTTAGGAGTATCTGGGATAAGTCCAACTATGTACCTTTCTTCACAATTTTGTAAGCTGTGTCCACAACACCTGATGCAATACTGTTTAATTTGCTAGCCTGGAAGAATTTTTAGCCCAATACAACTGCACCAAACTTAATCTCATCATCGGTTATTGTTGTTGCTTTCAATCCATGACCATCCCATTTGGCTGCAGTAATCTTTTTGGTCTCTTCCTTTGGTGGATGCTTTAGTGTCTTTACTTTATCGGTTATGGGGTAATCAATGACCGCATGGATGACATCTCAGGTGATTTATTTCAGTTCATCCAACCATAACTTGTTGTTATGCATTTTTCTTAGTACTAACCAAATCCATTCAGTTTTGAAGACCTTCAAAAACTTTAGGGCATTGGTAAGACCTTTTACCTCAATGTGTTTGTGCTCTTCCTTAAGTGTTCCATCATCATTACAAAGCTTCTTGTAAAATTCTTCTACCTCTGACATTCCAATCTCTACATTCTTTCACTATATGAAGGATCGAACGTCTTCAACCAGAAAAACCCTAGCTAGAATGCGTAAAAATGCACCAGCGTTGTTGGGTTGTGAGGCAATCTTCGGATGGATCTTATAATTGGGTTCCTCACATGCAGTGTTCTTGATGAGTTTGAACTCATCTTTCTTTGCATTATTAGATTTCATGGATCATGAAGTTGATACCATTTTTAGAAAATTAGGGCTTCTACATAAATGTGTGAAAACAAAGTTGTCAGTCTTGAAGAACTTACCTTTTATGCTTGCAAAGATCTTTGAACTAATTTGGAGTGCTTGGAGGTCGAGTCGTGATTGCTCTGTACCTTGGTTTCTTTTTGATCAAAAATCACCTTTGCTCACTCTGCTTTGGGTGTCGTGACAAATGAAACATTTTGATGCCCTATTTATAGCCATTTCCCTAAAACACGTGTCATAAATTCTCACCAACTTGTTAGTGTCTGAAGACTGAGTTTGGCAGTGAAGACTTTATTTCAATCGGTGTCACTTACAACATTTCAGAGCAGTCAATGTTTACTTTGATTTTACCGATAGGTTTTGGTAACACATATAGCTTGTTCATGTGCTTATTTACCAACGAGGCTTGATCAATACTAACAAATTTTTCTTTTAACCGATGCTTCTTGGCAAATGTAGGCAGTCTTTGCTTTAAGTGTGTACTGACTAGTTTTTGTATATATGCCCGAAAGCATAGTTATTAGATATTTCAACAAGTACAACCATGATGCATGTTTCTTTATGATAATTTGGAATTATTTCATCATATTATGGAACCGATGTAAAGTAATAGCTTTGGGTTAATGAAGTTCCATACTTGTTCTACTTATGTGGGGTTGGTGATGTCACCAGATCCATTAGATGGGGTGTCACCATTTGCATTTCTCATTCTAGCTTCATGATTGCTTGAAGCTCTTCTCCACATCTTGTCTCTAGCCTTCCAAATATATTCAATGGTGTTTCCATTGGGATATATGCTTGTCTTTGTCATTCAGTCTCTGCAGTCTTTATTGAGATGACCAAATTTATGATAGTGTAAGCATGCCATTCTGGGGTTAGTCCAACCTCTATAATTTCTAGTCCATAGTCTCATACCGTTTTTAGCAATGTGACCATATCTTCCACATGCTGTACAATTTGTCCAAGTATTGTAGTCCCATACATACTGATTACCGACATTCTTTGGTTGATATGGAGTTTCTTGACCTTTAGGCTTCCATGCTTGCTTTTTCTTTTTCCAGCATTCAAGACTTGTGCGCCCATTCATTTTGCATGTAGGGAAGTATTTGTCCATGTAGGTTTCCTTCTTTGATTGATCCATCTTAGACTTATATTCATATGCTTTATGTCCTTTCTTGTTACATTTATAATAGAATCCTATGAATGAAGATGAAGATTTAGGAATACCTTTCATTTTGCCTTTGCATACATTTGATGTGTGACCTTTCTTTCCACAATGTTTGCATGTAATCTTTCTTGGTCTTGGATTTTCATAGACATTCTTTGAATTGGATTGATTTGATGATTCTCCATTTTTGGTAAAGCCTAGACCGTTGTTGTTGGTGATTCTTCGTTGTCCTTCTAGAAAATCATCCATTATTTTATTGATCTCTTTAGCCTTTCTGATAACTTCATTATGCTGTTGCTAAATTCTAACCTCATGCTTTAGTTTTTCATTCTCTTCTCTTAGTTCACCAATAATCTGTATTCTTTCAATGAGTTCAACATTCATTCTATTTTCTTCTTGACTCATAAGAATAATCTGATTTGTAATCTCATGGTGATGCTCAGCATGTCTTTGAATTTCTAACTCCTTTTCTTTTAGTTTCTCTATAATCTTCCTCTTGTCATCAGTAGCTAGTGTTCTTTCTATTTCATCTTATCTAGCATAACTCATCACATCAATCAATCTTACCATTTGGGTCTCTTGACCGATTTGCAATATCTTTATTTGCTCTATCAGATGTTGATTGATCTCTTTTAGATTTGTGATGTTGTCTTCTGATGTATCTGATGCTTTGCTTGTATTTTATCTTGAAGACTCAAAGAAATCTAAAATCTCTTCTGCTTGATAATTTTTTCATTGCTCCGAGTTGCCATACCTTTTCTTTCATCAAGCAACTGTCTCATGCTGATTCTAGATTCTTTATACTGTTCATAGAACATCTAAATTTCAAGCTTTTTATTCTCAATATTCTTATCAAGTTTGTACTTATCCATTGTATGATCTTTTATCTTAATCCTTTAAGCTTTCCAAGAAGATACTTAGCTCTGATACCAATTTTTGGGATTAATGGGAAGTAGTACTAAGAGGGGAGGGGTGAATCAGTACCTCTAAAACTTTTTCATATCCTTTACTCAATTAACCTTTGTAATCAATTGCATATCCATTCAACCTGATCTACACTATCTTTGTGTGAGTTATATCAATTCATAACATTAATAAACATGTGAGTCATTCATAGAAACATCATGAACATAATTGACACATAACACAAGATATGATATTGCAGAAAACTCCTGTTAGGAAGTAAAAACTGCAGTGGGGATGGCACCCACAAAACTCACTATCTACAGAATGGAAGGGGCCAGTTAAGGCTTACAATTTTGATCACTTCTAATGATCTAACCTATTAGGAGTATCAATGGAGACCTGTTAAATTCTACTCTGTTAAGATCTTTTAGCAACACTGTTAAGTGTGCATTTGGTTAAGAGATTTGATATTGGACTGTTAAATCCACCTTTCTTGAAATGAATTTTTACACTTTTCTCTGCTTGTTAGAATGATAGAAAATTACAAATTGACCTGGTAAATGCAATTTCCTATTTCTGATATAGATCCTATGTAGTTCACATAAAAATATTATCACCTTAACTATGATTGAATAATACCTCTGATTATCGGTTTCCTTTGTTCTTGGTTTTGCTAACCAAATTCTTCTTTTTCTGTTCTGGTTCTTGAAACTCTCAATTCAATCCATAGATGTGTTCGCATTGTTCTCCTCTCTCTTACACACACATTCTTATGAATGATTACATCATCTATTTATATATGGATTGACTTCATCAAGTTGTGATAAAAACAATGTTAACTCTAAGATCAGGTTTACAACTTACACCTAGATCTCCTAGTCTATGTGTTTTAAATCAGTTAGACTAATTAAAACACTTAAATTAATGTTTCTTGTCCCTAAATAAATGGATTTAAAAATAATTAAATATATTATAAATATAATACACTTACTTTATCTAACATGGAAGTTAGATCCACTTTTTGTGGGCTGCAATTGACTTTCGGTTCTATCTGTCGGTAATGTTTGAATGTCCTTCAATTTTTATTGTCGGTTGCACTGTATCTATTTTTTCGGTCTACACTGTAACTTGCATTTCAAGTTCCTCTATTGGGTTCCACTTTATCTTTTTTCATTGCAATTTTTGGTGTGCACACTACCTTGTGTCATTGGTTGTCTCTGTACTTAGTCATTTTTGGTGATCTTTAGTTTGCTCTTTACTGTCTTTCGGTGTAAGCTTACGTAAAGTGTTGTTTGTACACTAATGAAAAATTAATGTCATCAATGTATAGATGTGTTTAAATCATCAAGAGCCTTAAAAACATCATCAAAGCCCATGTTAGGGTTTATAGGATCTAACTTTTCAGATCTAGACCCTAAACCTTCACCTACCTCAAACGGAGTTATGTACCATTGTACAATATCTACCTCCTTGTCTTGAGTCCCTTTTGATAAACTATCGAATTTGTATTCATGAGAGTCCATTTTAGCATAGTTAACCATTTTTAGGACATGAGTGAAGTCCACTCATTCCCCTTAGTTTGGATGAGTTTTGTCTAAAAAATCTGCTATGGTTAGATTCCCTTTTCTTGTATCTGGATCTTGTTCAGATGTAGTGGTTTCTGACTGATAAGAAGCCATTGGATATTCCTCTAGAACACACTCTTTAGTAGCATTGACCTATGGTGTTTCTTCATCAAAGAGAAGAGCCATGATATTGGGAGGAATAGGAGAAGGATACACATCTTCCTCATTAGAATCATCAAAATCATCCCACTTGCAAGTGGGTGTGTCAGTGTTTTGTTTTGTTTTGTCGTGTTATGCTATTCTTCATCTAGATGAACCTGATGTTTCTTTCCTTTATCTAGATGATTCTTGTCCATTTATGCTTTCCTTGATAAGAACCCTAGACTATTTGTGTCCCTAGGTTGTCTATTTTCAATAGATATTGGTTCTTGGAGTCCATTCTAATAACATCTAATGGGTCCTTTTCTTGAATAACCCATTTTTCAAGCTAACTCATACCCCACTCCATATGTTTCTTGGGATATTTCACATTGTATTATCTCATTTTTTTTAGGCTCCTTATACAAGCAATCTAGAATGGCTTGTTCTTCTTTTTCATCCTCTAATGGTATGTTGGATTTAACAAAGTTATCATCATAGATTGCTTGGGATATTGTTGGTTTCATCTCTTTCGAAGGTCTCCCATAAGACCTAGGTGATATGGGAAGAGATGTGATTGATAGTATGGGTTCCACTATGTATCCACCCATACTAGTGTCCTTAATATTCACCTTTTTTTTCCATTTCTTTCAGTAAGTCATTGGTTGACTCTGAAGTTGAAGCTTCTTTGTTATGGGGTATGAGAGTGTCTGTTGCCTGATGTAGTGCATTACATGCGTAGCTAGTGTCCGCAAGAATTATAACCTCGCCACCATTGAATGGGAAATTGATATACTGATGGTAGGTGGATGGGATGGCTTGCATTTCATGTATCTGGGGTCTTCCCAATAAGATGTTGTAAGCCAGTGAAAGATCTAATACCTGGAAAGTGACATCCCTCTCCACGGGACCCACTCTGATGGGAAGAGTTATGAGAGCTTTGGAAGATCTCTCTTTTTCATCATATGCCTTTATGGTAATCTTCTTATTTGGATCAATGACATATTCTAAAAATCCCAATTGTTCAATTAGTTTATAGGTGAATATGTTCAACCCTATGCCTCCATCTATCAAGATTCGTTTGACATGGTTTTTATGAATCACGACTTCAATATGTAATGGAAGATTATGTGGATGAATCAGGGAGTTATCATCTTCCTCTAAAAAGGACAGGTAATGTGGTGAAGTCAAATAACCAACCATAGATTGAACCAATCCAAATCCAAGTCTTTAGGGACACTTAAATTTGATAAAGCTTTATCTAAGATCTCTTTGTGAGCTGGAGATATTTTGAGCAATTCAAAGGTTGAAATTTGTGTGTTGGTTCTTTGCAATTGCTCAATGATGCTATAGTCCGTAGCATGGGAAAAAGCCAGTTGTTTAGATTGAGATACCTTGGAGGCACTCAGAGTCAGTTGTTTGTTGGTGGGCATCCATTATTTGGGTTCCATTGGTTGAATTTGAGATGAGGAGGAGTTAGAAGACCCTCCTTTCCCAAGGTGACCTTTGCTTGTGCTCAGGTATGACATTTGCTATTCTAGACTCTTGCTTATCAGTTTTGACAATGATAACATTACATTACTCATGAGAGACTGGTTCAATCATGTGGATGAACTTATCATCTGGGGTGCTGTATGTGTGATTAATCCTAGCACCCTGTTTAGAAGATTATGCTTTCTCATATTTAGGCAAGGGATCCTTAAATGCCTTATGATCAATGTTTGTTGGATGATTGTCTACTATGATGGTTTCACTATTAATGAGGTCTTGGATTCATGTTTAACCTCATGCATTTCTCCATTGTATGTCCCTTATTTATGTGATATGCACATTAATCATTGTCTCTCCACCATTTTGTTTTTACCTCTGGTTCATATGGCTTGGAGTTATCTGGCAACGTGATCAGTTTGTTAGCAAGTAGAGTCTTAAGGGCTGATTCATAAGATTCACCCAAGGGATCAAAGTCCCTCTTTCATTTAACCCATGGTTTCTCCTTCATAAGGTTAATAATTCCTTTGGAGGATGATTTTGTGTTATCTTCAGCAGCTTTTAGGGCTTTTGAGCCAGTTTTCAAATTGAATATTGCTTGTTTGGGTTGGGGAGTAACATTATTGACTACCCCATCATTCACTACGTGCTTGTTCTTATTCCAATATTTGGTCTTATCTTTGGAACTAGAGTTAAATTTCATTTCTTTGGAAAGGGAAACTTCACCTTTCTTTACAAGCATAGTTTCAATATTCAATGCATTCTTCACAAGTTTATCAAAAGTAGAAAGATCTTGCATCTGAAGTGGGTAATTATACTCGCTGAGTAATGCGTTGGTAAAGATATCCATCTTTTCAGACTCAGGAATGAGTCATGGATATGTAGAAAATAATCTTCTCCATCACTGAAGAAAATTCAGGAATGATTCTCCCATTTGTTGTTGAGTGCTACATAATTCGATCATAGACATGGGATGTTGTATGTTATATGAATAATGTTGTAAAAACATATTCATCAGCTCGTCAAAATTTTTGATCCTTGTGGGTAACTTTGAAAACCACTCCATAGCTTGACCACCTAAGCTTCAGGGAAAAAGATGCATGAGATACATTTGTTCATGCATAAAATCTGTACATAGGGCACAAAATTCCCAAATGTGGTCTTGTGGGTCAGAATGATCTCTATACTTGTCAAATTTTGGGATTTGTACTCCATGTGGAAATGGAGGTAAGTGCAAACTTTTATCTAAAGGAAATGGACAAATGGCGTCCATAGAGAATTTTGTCAATGGTTTCTCCTTTTCCTATTTCATTGTTTATATTTCTGTTTGCAAATCTTGAAACTATTTGGTTAACAATGTTATAGGAGTTTCCTCCTCTTTAGCAATGATATCTTCCACTCTATAATGAGAGGGAAGTTGGGCTCCTTGTTCAACTAGTTCTAAAAGTTATTGCTCTTTGTCTCTATTCATGATAACCTTCATGACTTTGAGGAAGGCTTGATCATGTAGGAATTTGTTAACTTCCTCCTCAAAGTTTTCAAGATCTTCAAACTTTGCTATTTTAACCTCATGATCATTTTCTCTAGACATGGTCGAATCTGGTAGTCTGTTATCAAGAAAGAATGACTCATGTGTAGTGTTTAGCTATTCCTTGAAAAGAGGGTTTTCTGCAAGTGGAGGACACTGTCCTTCTGTGTAAAGTGTTCTAAAAGAACTCCTAGTATTTACCAACATTAACTAGTTGATTCATCTAACTAGTGCTAAGGTGATGTCTAAAGTTTTGACTAAGTCTAAGACGTAAGAAGACAAAGAGATAATGTCCAACTAAAAATGAGAAGCAAAGAATCTGATCTTGAGTCAAGGTTAATGAACCTGCTCTCACAACTCAAGATAAGGAAAAAATAGACAAAGATGATGAAAATAACAAGTCACTTGGACTAGCACAACGAAATTAGACCTCGAGACAACAACAAGTCAGACTGTCAACAGATTGCGGTCAATGAAAAGCTAGTAGTGATGTTGTGAGAACACAACTTTTGTAAAAATTTAGACAGAACCGTCACAAAAAAATACCAATTTAGACAACAATTCAACTGATTTTCAGAGTTTTGACACTAGATGCAGAAACTTGGACAAGACTTTGACAGTTTAACACCTAGAAGTGTATATTTTGAATCGTTTGAGCATTTTGATGTTTGTTTTGGCATCTGTTTTGATCTTTCACTCATGCAAGACACATCAAGAAGAATGTTTGTTGTAAAAAGAAAAAACACATCACAACCTAGGTAAGCCAGGGAAATATCTACTGAATTCCCACTTGAATTGAAGTTTAGCCACGCCTACTCATAGCAGACAACTTAGAATCTTGGAGGCATGGGATCCTCCTTACAGTGCACTCACTTCTTAGGCACACCAAGCTTCGAATCCCAAGGGTAATCACTTCCCAAGGGATCGTTGTGTCTACTAAGAGCCATGAAAATGTGGGATGTCTTAGTCGGTCTCTAACCTTCCACGCCAAAAAATAGAGGGATTTTTTGTCACTAGAAATTTTTTTTTAGTCAGGGCATCCATTCAGGTGGCTATACATGCAACATATTAGCCCCGTTAAGGAGGCCTCCCAACCTACAAAATTTATGTTCTATAGGTTTTTATGCACCACGAGGGTATTGGGGGAGATCTTCTGTCAACATAGAGAAATTGACACCTGTTCACTATGAGATTAATCAAAATGAAATTTTTTATATACCGGTTTGGAAGGGCTTGGCTTTAGCCTATTACCGATTGGGCAATATCTCTCACCGGCTCTGTTAAAGCTCTCAGGAGGTAACCACGCTAAAATATTTGTATAAATTTCTCTTTCACCCAAGATCCATAAAGGCAAGGGAGAGGGTACTTTTATGCATTTCTTTGGGATTACAAATCTAGAGAAAACTTCAAACACATAAGCAAAGTGATTCTTTTTAATCACCGAATCTGAAGTGCATAGTGAAGTAGCACACATATGATTTCTTTTGTCTCTGTCTAATTTTCTTTCACCACATCAGACCGCAAAGCCATGTGTACGGGGGTAAAGGTTGACACCTTTGCACAACAAATGAATGTTTACAAACATAAAGGTTGACACATTTACACTGAAAAGGAGCGCATGACAGAAAAATCCTAAAACCTTTTCATGGAAAAGTGACACTCAAAATATTTACTTTAGCACTTATTATACTTTTCTACAATGCATTTAATTCTATTTTAATGCATCTGATCTATTAAATAACACATCTAGTTTTTAAATATCACTATCAAAGTTTTAAGCAACACGTAGAAGAATTAAATTAGTGCATAGTGCTCTATAAAAAAATTCTTTATAACCTTTAAAATAGTGCGTTATGTTGTTTTTAAGATTCTGCAATTTCTAGACAATCAACAAATTAAATGAGTTTTATTTATCACTTTGCATATGTCAGAGCATAAGAAGGTGAAGAAGCCTACACTTAGGATCCATAGGCAATAAAGAGAGATCAAGAGGACCTTAAGGTTTGAAAAACAAACTCACAATACAAATCTTTTGGAAACATTAAAGGAAGAGGAGAAGCTCTATGATCATTACTTGAAAGTTTTAAAAGCTTACAAATCCAAATTTGCTTCATTAAAAAGATTTATTTCACTTTGAAAATATTTTGATTTAGTTCTTAATTTGAGTGAATTGGAGCATTTTAGGTTTTGAATTTTGTTGCCTCATTTTGTGTGAGTTGTGTTGACTAACCTTTTTGGAGGAGAGGATGCTAAGGAGATGGAACTATCGCCACTAGGTGAGTAGTAAAAAGAAAGAAAAATATAAAAATGCACCTAGCCTTTTCTAGCATTGAATGAAGGTCATTTTTCACATCCTCTTGTGTTGGTTAAATTGTGGCATTTCAAAGCTCCAAGTCCATCATTAATTAAAAAGTCTATTATTTTTTTCCAAATGAGACATTATGCCTATGCTCTCAACTTTTCAAGTTGATCATGCCAAACATGTCAAATTTGGTGATAGAAAGAAAGACTTGGGAATAAACAAACACTAAAGTTTAAACCTCCTTGTTTGTGGAAGATAAGTGCTAGGTATATGGTCTTCACTCTTTGAGTGAATTAAAAAGCCAAAAATACTTCAAATCCTTTAGTTTAAGAGGCGGATAATTGCAATTTTTTTTTCTATTGTGTTTAGAAGTGAAAGATAGTAGGGATATGTTCTTTACCCTTTTGGGTGAATCAAATTCCCAAACCTATTGGCTCATTTCATTTCTTTCTTTATGATGAACATGCTAGGATATTAGAGGGCCTGCCTCTCAAGAATTGCCTTACAAGGATGGTGAGAGGGAACAAACCAAGTGGGATACAACCATCCTAGTCATGGTAATCCATCAAAATATAATAAAAATGAATTCATCCTTAATGGGATGGGTGACAAAATATATTGAGAATCGAACCTTATCTAGTAGTCCTTCGGGATTGTGCAAAATCATCTTTTTATGCATGTGGGAGTCCTCTATAATGGGGGATGAAACTCAAGATATTTTGAATGGAACCCTAATTAAAACCTTGGTAAAAATAGAAATGCTTACCTTGTAAATCCATTATTAAGATCCAATTTGACCATAATTATATTGTTTAAAACCCATGGAAATGATTGAGAATATACACTTTCTATGTAGAATTAGGGGTCAAAATCAAGATTTGGCATGTGTGCTATGATTGTATCTTTATTTTGCAAGAAAAAAACATGCAAAAATATCTGATCACATTATCAATTTTTAAGAAAATTTATCAAACCAGTGAAAAACTACAACTTTCAAACTTATCCGACGCATCCAAACATTCTTCTGATGTATACAAGAATTATTCTGACACTTTGAAACCTAAAGTGACATGTACAGACATTTTAAATAGTGTGTGTGAATATTTAAGCAACACTTTGAAATTTTAAGTGGTGCCTTTCAACAGTCAAACAACGCCTATCAATAGGAAAGTAGTGCATTATTGTTTTCCAGTAAGCATGTGTAATACATTGAAGTACCGCGTACAATATATTGAAGTAGCACATACAGACTCAGACTTCAAAACAGAGGGTACTTCCCAAGGGTTTGGAAAAATTTTGAGATCATAACTGGATACCCTTTTCAGAGTTTTTTCTGTTCATCATTTCAGGCTGGTCAAATTGAGAAATTTAAAATAAATTTTAAAGGGATTGATCAAAGGGATAAGCCAAGAATATTTTCTCCATGCTAATGTCAACTTTTATAAGATCCCATTATATCAAGTCAAACTTGCAAGCCAACAAGACATATCTTAGGAAAGAACTTCCTTTTCTGAGTGACACATTTACTTCCTCACAACAAACGGTTGAATCTGAAAAAGAAGTGCAACCAAGTAGGATGCCATTTCCCTTTGGAAACATGGATCCTGACCTTATCAATCTTGTCAACAAGGACACCACTAACAACTGAAATAGTGGAAATAAGGATGCCAACAATAGTGGAGGTAATGGAGGAGGAAATAAACTCAATAAACAAGGCATTGATAACAATGGAGGGAATAAGGACCCTCATGAAGAGGAGGCTACCAAAGAAAGGGTAGATGAGATGGTTCAAATTCAATTCTTCATGAAGATCATGGAGAAAGTCCTAGAAAGAGATTGTTGGAATTATATTGGAATGATGTATTGAGAGGGGAGGGGTGAATCAGTACCTCTAAAACTTTTCTTGGTTAGCCCATTAACCCTTAATCATCAGTTTGTAAATTATCCTATATAACTATTCATCTTTCTTTATGTGTATGAAATCATATCATAAGTTCTTTAATATTTAACCATAAGAGAAACATTCATGAAAATAGATAACACATGACACAAGATATGATATCGCAGAAAACTCCTGTTAGAAAGTAAAAACTACGGTGGGGATTGTTACCCACAAGAATTCACTATCTGTAGATAAGAAAGGGTCGATTAAGGCTTACAATTGGTCACTTCTGATGACC
Source organism: Thuja plicata (assembly GCA_018584345.1). Classification (NCBI taxonomy): domain Eukaryota; kingdom Viridiplantae; phylum Streptophyta; class Pinopsida; order Cupressales; family Cupressaceae; genus Thuja; species Thuja plicata. Next base: position 702,389 of record MU228525.1, on the reverse strand, counting down.
TACCCTGTTAGGAGTATTACAGTGGAGACCTATTAAGATCTACTTCATTTGAAGCTTTAGCAACACTGTTAAGTGTGCACTCTGTTAAGAGATTTGTAAAGAATGGTTAAGTCCACCTTCTACAAAAGGATTTTAGATGTGATGCACTTGTTAGAATGCAACTACATAAGTCTTTGATCTGATGATCTATGAAATCTCTAATTACTGATAACAAATCCAATAAAGCTTCCTATGTATGAGTAATCATCCTTCCATGATTGAATAATACCTTTGTCTACTCGTCGGTAGCCTCTGTGTGTTCTTGAAAAAATGATATGATCTGTTTCTAAACTTTGCATGAATTCTATCTTCTTCTCCTTAGATACTCATCGTGGCTATCAACAACAATGAATTCATAACTCACAATTGATTTGACCATCTATTTATACTAGATTTTGGCTCAATTCTTGATTCACGCTTCGCAAGTTAACTCTAGATCCAAGGTTTACAACTTGACCTTGATCTTTAGTTAGATATGTTTTAGATCCATTAGGATGCTTTAA
>MU228525.1:666006-695809 GCA_018584345.1 Thuja plicata | reverse complement strand
TCTTGACTCATAAGAATAATCTGGTTGGTAACCTCATGGTGATGCTCAGTAAGTCTTTGAATCTCTAATTCTTTCTCTTGTAGTTTCTCTGTAATTTTCCTCCTATCATCAATGGCTAGTGTTCTTTTATTTTCAGCCTTTCTTGCATCATTCATGACATCAATCATTTTTACCATTTGAGTTCTTGACCAATTTGCAGCATCTTGATTTGAACTGTCAGATGTAGATTGACCTCTTGTAGACTTATAATTTCTTCTACTGATGTGTCTGAAGATTTGCTCGTTGATGATTCTGCTGTATCAAAGTAATCTTGTATTTCCAATTCTTTGTAGTCTTTCTCATTTAGCCTAGTTTCCATAATCTTTCTTTCATCAAGAAGTTTTCTTAAGTTGATTCTCACCTCTTTATAATGCTCATAGTTAATCTGCATCTGCAGTTGCTCATTCTCAATAGTCTTGTCCAGTCTGTACTTTTCCATTGCTCCAATCTTTTCTCTTAAGTCTTTAAGCTTTTCAAGAAAGAGACTTAGCTCTGATACCAATTGTTGGAATTATATTGGAATGATGTACTGAGAGGGGAGGGGTGAATCAGTACCTCTAAAACTTTTCTTGGTTAGCCCATTAGCCCTTAATCATAAGTTTATAAATTATCTTATCTAACTATTCATCTTTCTTTATGTATATGCAATCATACCATAAGTTCTTTAATATGTAACCATAAGAGAAACATTCATGAAAATAGATAACACATGACACAAGATATTATATCGTAGGAAACTCCTGTTAGGAAGTAAAAACTATGGTGGGGATTGTTACCCACAAGACTTCACTATCTGTAGATAAGAAGGGGCCGATAAAGGCTTATAATTGGTCACTTTTGATGACCCACCCTGTTAGGAGTATTACAGTGGAGACCTGTTAAGATCTACTTCGTTTGAAGCTTTAGCAACACTATTAAGTGTGAACTCTGTTAAGAGATTTGTAAAGAACGGTTAATTCCACCTTCTACAAAAGGATTTTAGATGTGATGCACTTCTTAGAATGAAACTACATAAGTCTTTGATCTAATGATGTATGCAATCTCTAATTGCTGATAACAGATCCAATAAAGCTTCCTATGTATGATTAATCATCCTTCCATGATTGAATAATACCTTTGTCTGCTCGTCGGTAGCCTTTGTGTGTTCTTGATAACTGATATGATCTATTTCTAAACTTTGCATGAATTCTTCCTTTTGCTCCTTAGATGCTCATTGTGGCTATCAAAAACAATGAATTCATAACTCACAATTGATTTGAATATCTATTTATACTAGATTTTGGCTCAATTCTTGATTCACGCTTCGCAAGTTAACTCTAGATCCAAGGTTTACAACTTGACGTTGATCTTTAGTTAGATATGTTTTAGACCTGTTAGGATGCTTTAAAACATTTACATAAAGCTTGCTTGACCCTCAAGTTATGATTTAAAACAAATTAAAACTCTATAAATAGAATTACTTTTCTTTATCTGACGTGTAAAAGTCAGATCCACTTTTTGCGGGTTCTCTAACTGACTGTCGGTTCTGATGGTCAGTTTTCTTTGTCGTCGGTGTTCCTTTCTTGAACTGGTCATCGGGTATGCCTTTTCTACTTTTTCGGTGATGATCTCAATGTTATGTTATTGACCTATTAGTTATGTCTTGTTTACTTCATCGGTGCAACACTTGTCAGTGTTTGTCGGTCAATTCCATACTTAGCATTTTCTCGTGACCTTTGTGTTCTATCGGGTATGCTCGCTGTTCACTGGTAATGATTGCAGTCCACCGGTAATGCTTGTACCGATGATCTCTGTCAATGTTTTTCAATAAGTGTACTAATGGAAAAATTAATGTCATCAGAGATAGGGAGAAGTATTTCTTTGACCTAGCCCAAGCGGGGGTGAAACTTCCCCATGATTATGATGTTGATCAATTGAAGAAGAAAGAAGATGAGGCTAATCCAATTGACATAATGAATAAACAATTTAAATTATTTCAAATGCAATTGAATAACTTGAAGAAAAGTGTGGCTCCCAAGCCATTTTCAATTGAGGCTTTATGTCCATTTTTTTTGACAAATATATAATTATGGTACCATTCCCCACAAATGCATTTTTCCCTAAGTATGACAATTGTGTGGGGGCATCTGATCCACAAGATCATTTGAGGGAATTTTCTGCTTTGAGTTTGGAATTCATGCATGATACCCCCTATTTAATGAGATTATTTACAATGAGTTTGGGAGGAGCTGCAATGGAATGGTTTTCAAAATTACCATCAGGTATTCAAACTTTTGAAGAGCTAGCTTCCAAATTTGTGATTTGTTACTCATATAACATCAAACATGAGGTCATAATGATTAATTTATATAACAAAAAGCAACATGATGGGGAATCATTCTTGACTTTCATGCAAAGATGGAGGGCGGTATTTTATCGATACCCTAGAAGTGTACCCGAGAAATAAAAAATGGACATTTTTATGAATAGTTTGAACACAGAGATGAACTATCAATTGAGATTGCAATGTCCAAGTTCCTTTCAAGATATGATTGAAAATGAAGTTAGAACGGAAGAATTTTTTTTGAAGTGTGGAGAAATCAAATTTTACAAGGAAAATAAAAATTCTCCTAACAACCACAACAATTATAACAATCGTAATCGCAGTTCAAGAAATAGAAATTACTTTTGTCTTAAGAACACCAACAAGGACCTTTTCAATGATGTGGTTGTTGAGGCTCATAATTTTAAATCCACTCCTTTTAATCTCACAAGATCTTCAAACCAAGCTAATAATGTGAACCAAGAAAAAAATATTCTATTTAACAACAACAAAAACAACAACCCCAATACCAACAACTTGCAAAAAAAATAAGAGGCTAATAAACCAAGATCTTTCTTTACCCCGTCACCAAGGAGGAAGTTCACATCCTTGGGTGAACCACTCGAGAAATCTCTAATAACCCTCATTGCTAACAAAATTATTGTTTTACCAGAGGCAAGACCTTATGAACCTCAAATTAAATCCTCATGGTGGAATGAAGCTAATATTTGTGAATATCATCGAAATAGAGGGCACAAGACAAATGATTGCATGAGACTAAAGCATGAGGTATAAGGTTTGATAGATAATGGAATCATCAAGGTGGAAGGGTCGCCAAACAATGAAGATCATGTGGCTTCAAAACCCCTTTCTTCAATCATGAGAAGGGAGAGTCTTCAAATAGTAACCAAAATAACAAAGGAGGTAATAATAAAGTAATTTTTTCACATAGCTATGATAATGTAATCAATTCCTTAACATGATATGAGAATACTATCAATGTTATTGTTGTGAAAGATCCACCATCAAAGGAAACCTCAAATGTGGTTACTAGGGGGCAAGCATTGAAGGTTACTTTACAAGGAGCTATCCCTAATACTATGGATCCTAATCAACCTTCTTCTCAATGGAACTACAATATTGTGGATCAATTACAAAAGACTCCCACTCAAATTTCTATTCTTGAGTTGTTGAAACTTTCACCAAATCACAAGGAATTCTTAGAGAAGGCTCTTGTGGAAAAAACCGTTCCCAATAACCTAGATGTGGATAGGTTTCAAAGCATGGTGGGTCATCTTATAACACCTCATTGTTTGTCCTTTTCCGAAAAAGATGACATGTCCATCCATCACCCTCAAAATATGCAGCTTCATATAGAGGTCTTGATTCAAAAACATCATGTCAAAAGGGTCCTCATTGATGGAGGAGCTGGTCTAAACATTTGCACATTGAGTCTAGTCAAAGCCCTAGGATTTTCCTAAGGTGCCGTGGATCCAAAGAAGAAAATTACTATCAAAGCCTATGATGATGAGGAAAGGTCTTCTAAAGGAATGGTGGTGTTTCCTATTCAAGTAGGACCAATAAAAAAGGATCCTATTTGTCAAGTTCTTGATATGAAGCTAACTTATAACATTTTGCTAGGGAGGCTATGGATACATTAAATGCAAGCGGTACCATCAATGTATCAAGTTTCCATACATGGGAAAAGAAATTACTATAAGTGGTGATGTGAATCCTTTCCAATATTACAATATTGTTAATCCTGTGAATGAGACATTCATCCCACATAATAGTGAAGGGGCTACCCCAAGTGATCCTAATGAGGAAAATTAAGAAGATGGTCCTAGTTCCACCTTTATCCTTAAATCGAATCAAGACAAAACTAACACATCTACATCAACTAAGGGAAAGGAGAAAGTGAGTTTTGTAGACACAAGTAACAAGGATGCTAATTTCAGTGTTTCAAATCAAGACGAGGGAGATTAAAACCCCTCTAGGGTTGAAAATAAAGGAGTCCAAGAGACACATTATCAAAAGATGGATACATTGATGAAGAAATTTGAGAAACAATGCAAAATCCATCAAAAGGGTGTGGGAGAATATTCCGTGTCCTTGTTTGATTTACCTCCTTCTCCAAAATCACATGGGAAGCCAACTGGTGCTCATACAAATAAAAAATATAATTCCCATTTTGTGAGAGCAAGTGAAAACTCATCAAAAGAGGAAGAACATAATGAAGTTTTAAAGTGGTTGTACAAAGATGAGGAAGCTTCGAGTTCCCATGTAGAAAGGGTCCAAAATGTGAGTATCCAAACACATCAATATGGTAAGGGTTTTCACATCATGAAAAAGATGGAATGTAAAAGAAGAGGACCCTTAAGCATTAAAAATAGATAATTTATAGAGCCCATACAACCTTCTTGGAGATCTAAGGATGAAAAATTAGGCATAGGATACTAATAATAACGAAGTGGTTCAAGCAATGTGAAAGATTCCTATGAACATGTCCATATGGTAGATTCCAAAAGTGAAGATGAATCCAGTAAATATGAATGGGATTGTTTATCCGAGGCTTCTTTTCATGACAAGGAAGTGGATGTCATCCATACTTATGCTCCTACATCTAGTACAAACATACAATCAAATATGGACCAAGGATCAAGTTCTACTCAAGTTCCAAACAACTCTCAAACACCAAATTTAGGAAAAGAATCAAATGAAAATTCGTGGGTGGGTGAACCATGGGTACCTTTGTGGGTAGGAGATTCGAATGTTAAGTTTAATCCATGAGAATTTTATCATAAAGAAATCCAAGAGGACTCAAGTGAGGAGGATTTTGATCTAAATTCTATGGAACACCTTGAGGAAGCCCATGTCATTGATTTGAGCGATACAATGTATGAAACCTCTAACAAATTCATGTCCTTAAATCCTATGGATACAAATTTTCCCAATGAATCTTTATTTCTTATCCATCCCGAACTAATTGATTGGGACCAAAATGAGCCAAATGACATACTCTACTTTCCCAATGATAATTTCATGGCCTTATACCTAAATGCATTTGAACCCTCTTTCACCCAAGAATTTAATCAAATCATAGCAACGGGGGAAAAGGACCAATCTCTCAATCCAAAATTAAATAGAAAAGAAATAAAAAATGAAGTTGTCTAGTGGTGAAAACCACAATGTAGCAGTATTAGATCCAAACATAGTAAAAATAAAGGATATTTCCAAAGGTGAAAACCCAATTATGACACCTAAGTAAGAGATATTGGATACATTACCAGAGCATGATGCAGAGAGAACTCCTATATTGATTGACCCAACATAAAAGGTTAATATTGGCACCGATTTAGATCCAAGATTCATACACCTTACAGTATCTTTGATTGTAATTGAAAGGGAAGACTTCATCAAATTCTTTAAGGAAAAAAAAATTAACTTTGCATGGTCTTATTCAGATATGTCAGGGTTCGATCCAAGTTTTATCATGCATCACCTCAATCTAAGGCCAGGAGTTAAGTCAGTGAAACAAAATTTAAAGGAAAATGCATCCTCATATAGCTTTTCTAGTAAAAGCATAATTGGAAAAATTGTTTAAAGTGGGATTCATAAGGGTTATAGCTTATGCCAAATGGATATCCAATATTGTGCCAGTTTCAAAACATGATAAATTAATAAGAATATGCATGGATTTTTGAGATCTAAACTTGGCATGCCTAAAGGATGATTTCCCATTACGTAGTATTGATGCTATAGTGGATTTGACAACATGAAACTCTACGTTCTCTCTTATAGATGGATTTAGTGGATATAACCAAATTAAGATAGCACCCGAGGATCAAGAGAAAACAAAATTCACATGCCCATGGGGTACATTTTGTTGGAACGTCATGCCCTTTAGCCTTAAAAATGCTGGAGCTACTTATCAAAGGGCAATGAACACAATTTTTCATGATATGATGCATACATTTCTTGAAGATTATGTTGATTATATATTAGACAATTCACATGAAAGGAAAGAGAATTTATCCATCCTAGAGAATATTTTTACAAGATTGGAGAAATTCAAAGTTAGGTTAAACCCTAAGAAGTGTGCATTTTGTGTTCAATCTGAAAAATTGTTGGGATACATAGTTTTAACAAAAGGGATAGAGGTAGATCAGAAAAAATTCCAAGCTATCATGGAAATGGAGGCTCCTAAGAAAATAAGTCAAATGAGCATTGCAAGGAAGGTTGCAATCCATAAGGAGATTTATATCCCAATTGGCATAAAAATGTCATTCTTTTACATAAGGATACAATTTTCAAGTGGGATAAACAATGTGAAGAATCTTTTGCATTATTGAAGGCATATTTGATGAGTCCACCTATTTTGATGCAACCTATCAAGGATAAACCATTATTATTATACATTTCAGCAACAAAATGTTCTTTGGGGGTATTGTTAGCTCAAGAAGACAAGGATGGTAAAGAAAAGGAAATCTACTATCTTAGTATAACTTTGATCAAGTATGAAATCAACTATAGTTTCATTGAGTGAGCATTCTTAGTGATAGTTTTTGCTTCTCAAAATCTATGTCATTATATGTTGGTGCACAAAGTCAAGCTTATTGCTAAAATTTATCCTTTAAAGTATCTAATTAGAAAAATAGCTCTTATAGGTAGATTGGCCAAATTGGTGATGGTGTTGCATGAATTTGACATAGAATATATGGATAGGAAAGCCATCAAGGGACAATTGATAGCTGATATATTGGTAGAATCTTCTTTAGTAGATCATCATCCTATTCAAGTGGAATTTCTAAATTCAGAGATAATTAATGTGGAGGCAAAAACATGGAAACTTTATTTTGATGGATCCTACACTCAACATGGATTGGGGGCAGACATTCTTTTAATTTCTCCTCAAGGTTACACAATTCCAAAATCATACAATTTTTTTTTCCATGTACCAACAAAATTGTAGAGTATGAAGCCCTAGTCACAGGCATCAAGATGGCTTTAGAATGGAAGGTGACCAAACTGCAAGAGTATGGTGATCCTCAACTAGTCATAAATCGGATCAATGATGAGTACCAAACAAAATATGACAAGTTGATTCCCTATAAAAGAATGGTAGATGATTCAAAAAAGTATTTTGCATTGTTCACTTTTGAGAAAATTCCAAGGGACAAAAATAGAGCAGCAGATGCCATGGCTACCTTAACCTCTCTTCTTCTAATTCCAGAATAGAATGCTAGATATGAATTCTTGGTGGAAGAGTTGGTAAAACCCGTATTTGATCTTCCTGATTCCTAAATCATATGCCTTTTAGTTGGACATGACTCACCTTGGTATGGACACATTTTCACTTATCTACAAGACCAAACTTTACCTTTGGACCAAACATACAATCAAAAGAGATATTTTATCTTCCAAACTTCCCGTTATACCATCCTTTCCAATACATTGTATCAAAAAAGTATTAACAAATTGCTTCTTAGGTGTCTAGAGGATGAGGAATCAAAATTAGCTTTACAAGAGGTTCATGAGGGGATTTGTGGGTCTCACTTTAGTGGGTTAAATTTAGCTGAGAAAATCCTTTGCATGGGATACTTTTAGCCAAATCTAGAGAAGGATGCTTGTCACTTTGTTAAGATATGTCAAATATCAATATCATGGAAACATGATTCATGCACCAGCACAAGATTTACACCAATTGACCACACCATGGCCCTTTTATCAATGGAGGTTTGATTTAATAGGGATAATTTTTCCACCTTCATCCAATAGTCATAAATACATCATAATGACAACTGAATATTTCAATAAATGGGTAGAAGCTATGCCTTTGACAACTGCGATGGGTAAGAAAATCTTTATGTTTATCCTAAATCATACCATTTGTAGATATGGAATTAATCATTCTATAATCATAGATAATAAAAAGAAATTCAAAAACAAAGATGTGGATGATCTCTGTGACAAGTTCCATATGAAACATCATTCTTCTTCCATTTATTATCCTCAGGGGAATGGACAAGCAAAGGCAACAAACAAAAACATCCTCACCATATTGAAAAGGATAGTTGATAATTCAAGAAGAAATTGGCATGTTTAATTAAATCCAACATTATGGGCATATAGGACTAGCATAAGGACACCAAAAAGAGCCACACCATTTTCATTGGTTTATGGGGCAGAAGCAGTATTGCTTTTAGAGGTTCAGATCCCATCTTTAAGAGTTTCTTTACAAGGGTTGATAAAAGATGAATACTATAGGGTTTCTAGACTTCAACAATTGGAGTTGCTAGAAGAACATCAAACCCAAGCATATGAACATCTCAAAGTGTACCAAAACGAAATGTCAAGGAACTTGTTAGACACCTAGATTTGCACCCTTCATCCAAGCTCTCATAGTCTTGGTAATCTAGTGTAACATGGGAATCATCTCAAGGTTGTGGGACCTTTTGCTAACTGAGACAAGACCTCCAGATTCTAGGCCGGTTCCTCTTGATATGTCACCCAAATTTTCTTCTTAACAAGAAAGTAAATTCTTGAGGGAAAAGGGATAGAAGGAATGCATGAAAGGGAAATGACTGAAAGCAAATTATCCTACTAGGTGATACACCGAAGGTGACCTAAATCATAATACATTGACTAATCTCAGCATGAAAACCTTGGAACAAAAGAACACAACTTACTAGATAGGTTTGCATAAGTATTTCATAGAGAGGCCCGAGACAAACATAGGCTATTCAGGGAAAGAAGTGATTTCACAAACAATAGCATATTTACTATAAGTAGACACATACTATGACCTGCAAACAGACATCCAATTTTGAAATTCTGCACAGGAATGAGATAAAATGACAAAAGACTATAGAATATCCACAAACTCATCTAAATCAAATCATCCACAACAATACACACTATTGCAAAAGAAAGAGGGCTCAAAGACTCCAATGTTTCACAAGAAATCACTCAATATATTCTATTTTAGTAAGAGAGATTCAGACAAGGAAGCCTAGGGACAGAAAAGATGTCACAAAAAGCCTTTGCAATATCTAAACATCAATGAAAGATTACAAACTAAAGAAATCAGAGGGCAGAAAGAATGCCACGGATAATTTCCAAGTCAGGAAAACTCTTCAAGCTCTAAAGCTCTCAAAACTAATATATATACTCCCCAACACACAGGCTTGGAGTCCCCAAAAAATGATTAGGGTTACATTATAATATGTTTTCTTTGAATAATAGAAACCCTAACTGTCCAATCTGTCAGAAGAAATCTGGAATCATCTACTGAAGATTATATTTATCTTTGAAAAGTAGCTTTCCATAAAATGAAAATCTCTGGAAAAGGTCAGTGGATCTGATATGAAAGAAGACCAGTCAAACAGAATGAGGTATTAATTAGGAAACTAATCTTGTGTCAAATTGACCACACTATTTGTAGAGAATATTTCCAAAAATTAGATTACCCCTTCAGAAAAGCTGACTCAACCCCTTACTCCTCCTAAAGGGTCACCCCTTATCCATCTAATCCTCTGCCAGTCGGCTCTGCCATAACTATTAAAATCTGATCTGCAAAGATATTTTAATTTTAAATATTTTTATGACAACGGTCATAGCTGGCGCAGATACCTGCATCGACAGCTGAGATCAAAATCTGATTTTACTTTGAAATGTAGCCATAGATGACTTTACTCTACTTGGGCTTCATTTTATAATCTTGGGTCACCTTTCCTTCCTTGTCGCTGAATCTCCCATCTATTCCCTTTAACCTTAGTTATATCATGAGACTCAGTGACAATGCAATCTATCAATCTCCTTATCTTTTTATTAACTCTGCATCCTTTTGGAGACCCAGCGACAAAGGTGATTTCATAGTTGCAAAACAAAATGGAATATCCTGTCGCGGCTATGAGACTTGGGGACTGAAGGAGTGTGAAAAATGGGCCCATCAAGACATGCATTCCCCTGTCACTTGTTTACCATTTCCTTTTCACCACTGTCTCTTACATCAACACTTAACTTAACTCAACCCATTCCTAGCCACAGAGAATCTGGAGACTTGACGACTGGGTAATCTCAAAGTCTCATAAAGGATTCTTAACCCTGCAGTTAATCACAAGACTCCCTGACTGAAAAGGACTTAACCTTATCTTGCTTGCTCAACTATATTTTTGGGTTAAGAAAACATTTAGTTGTAGTACCTCATGATAATTTATTAACCTTGGTTTACATTGGGAGACTATGCGACTAAAGGGAAATCTCAGGGTCGCCGGATCAAAATAGAGTATGTATTTTTCTTCATGCGACTTAGAGATTGAAGGTAATGCTAAAAGCACACATGGGAATTTCAAGGAGCCTAAGTGACCTGAAAAGGTAATGTGAAAAAAGAGTGAGAAATGATAGATCTAGGGTTTACCATGAAACACTTAGGATTTCACATTTATGTTATTTCATGGATAAGGAAAAATAGGGAACTGAACGGATATTCAAAGGGCATGACGAAAACTAGAAACCCAAAGTCCTTTTCATAGGCTAGGCTCAACCCTTGTGGGATCCTCATTTTACTCCACCTGTAGCCAATTTTACCTATTGAGGAAAATTTGGGTAACATTCTTGGCAATTTCTGCGGGATGTCAGCCTGCTAGACATTGAGAACCAGTAGCCTCTAAAACATTCCATTGGGCATGGAGTCATCTCTTAAAAAAATTTCCTTTGATAGAGAAACAAATCTGGAACAAAACTTATGTGCACGGGAACTTCTTGAAAAGCTAAGAAGTTAGACTAGAAAGCTTTGAAAGAAAGTAGGAAATCTAATCTACCCTAGACTAACCAGTAGAACAACCTGGTTAAACAAAACCATTTACTGGACTACTAAAGTAGCTTTCTTTTATGAATAAAACATTTTGCAGTACATGCATAAGGAAAATTACAAGTATATATGGCATGTATAGATTTGTCAAACAATAACAAATTGCCTCTACAAAGGTGAGATTAGATTCAATTACCTCTATCTGATCATGTGATGGTACCTTAACAAACTCCATTTGGGCTAGGTATCTGATAGGGCAGCCCCTTAAGATTCTGAAGGTAGAAATGTTCTCACTAGAATCTTCCCTCTTTTCATGGTTGTCTTCTTTTACTATGGAAAGCCATGTCATCTCTTCTTTGATGGTTAGAAGGTTGTCATCTCCTTCCTTTAAACCAACCAAAAGCTCATCAAAGCTGTCAAGATCCTAAGGATCTGAGATTAGCTCTAAATTTTTCTTAGGCAACTGATCCTTTGAAAGGGAGAAATCCAAAAATGGATCTTCTACAGCAGACACACAACTCTAAACTCCTACCGCAGAGAGTAAGGGTTCATCATTTATCCCCTCGCAAAAAATCCCTATGATCTCTGAAAAATCACACTCTTCCAAGCCTTCGCTGATGTTATCCTCTTGTTGCTGTAAAGTTGTAGGGGTATTTATGGAGATAACTTCATCATCCTGCTCAATAAAATTAGGCAGCTCATCCAACAAGGTGATATCCTCCTCTTTGTCATCCATCATCTGCTGAAGCTGCATCCTTTCTTTTGACTAATTTTTTGTCATAAGAAATGACATAGTTTCTACTTCCTTATCAACAAGGATGGGTATCCCCTCTAAAAGGTTCACCAAGGTATCAGCTTGAATATCTATCCCCCTCTTCTCAGCCTTCTATCCAAGCTCATCACAGTCCTTACTGAGCTCTGAAGTCTCTGACCTCATCTCCTCTGCATCATCACAGAGAAGCTCATTAACCAAAATCTCCTACCCTGATACTGAATTAGTATCCTTGAAAAGGCTTGGAATTTGAAAATCAGGAGGCAAAGATGGCCATTTCCATAGAGATTCATCACCCTGAGAGACAATAGAGGCCTCTTGCGGTGAATCATTTCCTTGGACAAATTGCCCTGATTGATCAGTGTACTGATCTTTTATCACAATTACCTGAGCAGGAGTCTTCGCCTTAAAACTTGGAATACATAGTTGGAGGGTTTTAAGGGAAGATATAGAAGGAATATTTTCTCTGACTCTTGGTAAGTCAAATCCTACACCACTTTGGTGCTGCTCCACCCTTGTTGCAACCACTTCTCTCGACTGTTGATGTTCCAGAGGCGGCTGCAAGTGCTCTGTTGTGTTTTGTGCTTCAAGAAGGTCCTTGAAGCTTGGAAGTGGTTTCCTTGTAGGTTACTCATGTGTAGGGTGTGGGAAAAAATGATACCTTCCCAATGGAATCTCAGGCCAAAGGGCTTCCCTTTCAGCACTGTGAGCTTTTAATTTTGTTGAAATAACTTCAGCTTGGCAACTGAGCTCGTCTTCAAATTGTTGTCCATGAAGCATCCCCATCCCAGGGATACATTTTTGCAAGGTGATTGCTTCATGGTAGGGGGTAAACCCTTGGAAAATACCATGATTTTCCATATCTTACTTCTCATAGGCTTGAGTTTCCATATCTTGCTGCGAACTTTTTATCTCAGATATTTGATTGATCATGTCAAGCACTTTAGCTTTGATCTTTGCTTGTTCTCTCATAACCTTTGAGATATGAGGCTGCTATCTAATGGGCTGAAAAAGGGGGGTGGGAGGTAAGCATGGTGGGCCAATTGCCTATGCATCAAAATCTCTTGTTGTGCCTTTAGTGCCCATGGGTTTTCTCTTTGGAGGGCTTGCTCATAATCTTTGACAAGAGCATAATCATCTGGGGCATGTTGGATATATTGATGGCCTTGCATAGTATGGAAGCTTGGGGTAAAAGTAGGCCTTGGAGGGATTTGGTATGGCTGATGACTAGCCCATGGCATATCATTATTATAATAAAAAGGAGAGTAACCTAACTGCTCATAGCAGCCTGACATGTCTACTTATAGTTAGCTGGAACTTTTGAAAAATGGGTAAAAACTTGGAACATACCAGCACCTTGATCTTTGAAACCAGTAGACCTACGGAGTCGCCAGATATGTAGAAAAAATGACCTCTTCTAGGTCTGAATCATGTCATCAGCATATCAGTGACAACATGACTTGCAAGATAAAATTCTTTATGGAGTCCCATCGGGCATGCCAAAACTGTTAGACACCTAGATTTGCACCCTTCATCCAAGCTCTCATAGTCTTGGTAATATAGTGTAACATTGGAATCATATCAAGGTTTTGGGACCTTTTTCTAACCAAGACAAGACCTCCAAATTTTAGGCTGGTTCCTCTTGATATGCCACCCAAATTTTCTTCTTAACAGGAAAGTAAATTCTTGAGGGAAAAGGGATAGAAGGAATGCATGAAAGGGAAATGACTGAAAGAAAATTATCCTACTAGGTGATACACTGAAGGTGACCTAAATCATAATACATTGACTAATCTCAGCATGAAAACCTTGGAACAGAAGAACACAACTTACTAGATAGGTTTGCATAAGTATTTCATACAAAGGCCCGAGACAAACAAAGGCTATTCAGGGAAAGAAGTGATTTCACAAACAATAGCATATTTACTATAAGTAGACACGGACTATGACCTGAAAATAGACATCCAATTTTGCAATTCGGCATAGGAATGAGACAAAATGACAAGCGACTGTAGAATATCCACAAACTCATCTAACTCAAATCATCCATAGAAATACACACTATTGTAAAAGAAAGAGGGCTCAAAGACTCCAATGTTTCACCAGAAATCACTCAATATATTCTAATTTAGTAAGAGAGATTCAGACAAGGAAGCCCAGGGACAGAAAAGATGTCACAAAAAGCCTCTGCAATATCTAAACATTAATTAAAGATTACAAACTAAAGAAATCAGAGGGCAGAAAGAATGCCATGGATAATTTCCAAGTCAGGAAAACTCTTTGAGCTCTAAAGCTCTCAAAACTAATATATATGCTCCCCAGCACACATGCTTGGAGTCCCCAAAAAATGATTAGGGTTACATTATAATATGTTTTCTTTGAATAACAAAAAACCTAACTGTCCAATCCGTTAGAAGAAATATGGAATCATCTACTGAAGATCAGATTTATCTTTAAAAAGTAGCTTTCCATAAAATGAAAATCTCTAGAAAAGGTTGGTGGATCTGATATGAAAGAGGACCAGTCGAAAATACATGGAATGAGGTCTTAATTAGGAAACCAATCTTGGGTCAAATTGACCACACTATTTGCAGAGAATATTTCCAAAAATCAGATTGCCCCTTCAGAAAAGATGACTCAACCCCTTACTCCTCCTGAAGGGTTGCCCCTTATCCATCTAATCCTCTTCCAGTTGGCTCTACCATAACTTTTAAAATTTGATCTACAAAGATATTTGAATTTTTAAATATTTGTATGACAATGGTCATAGCTGGCGTGAATACCTGCATCGATGGCTAAGATCAAAATCTGATTTTACTTTGAAATGTAGCCATAAATGACTTTAGAATACCCAAGCTTCATTTTATAATCTTGGGTCACCTTTCCTTCCTTGTCACTAAATCTCCCAACTGTTCCCTTTAACCTCAATTATATCATGAGACTCAGCGACAATGCAATCTTGCAATCTCCTTATCTTTTTATTAACTCTACATCCTTTCGGAGACCCAGCGACAAAGGTGATTTCATAGTCGCAAAACAAAATGGAATATATTGTCATGACTATGAGACTTGGAGATTGAAGGAGTGTGAAAATAGGCCTATCAAGACACGCGTTCCCTATCACTTGTTTACCATTACCTTGTCACCACTTTCGCTTACATTAGCACTTAACTGAACTCAACCCGTTCCTAGCCATGGAGAATCTGGAGACTTGACGACTGGGTAATCTCAAAGTCTCATAAAGGATTCTTACCCCTGCAGTTAATCACGAGACTCCCCAACTGAAAAGGAATTAACCTTATCTCGCTTGCTCAGCTATATTCATGGGTTAAGAAAACATTTAGTCACAGTACCTCATGATACTTTTTCAACCTTGGTTTACATTGGGAGACTTTGTGACTAAAGGGAAATCTCAGGGTCGTCGGATCAAAATAGAATGTCTTTTTCTTCATGTGACTTAGAGATTGAAGGTAATGCTAAAAGTGCACATGGGACTTTCAAGGAGCCTACGTGACCCAAAAAGGTAATGGGAAAAAAGAGTGAGAAATGGCAGAGCTAGGGTTTACCATGAAACACTTAGGATTTCACATTTAGGTTATTGCATGGATAAGGAAAAATAGGGAACTAAATGGATATTCAGAGGGCATGACCAAAACTAAAAACCCACAGTCCTTTTTATAGGATGGGCTCAACCCTTTTGGGAGCCTCATTTTACTCCACCTGTAGCCAATTTTACCAGATGAGGAAAATTTGGGTAACAGAACTATAACAAGAGGATCATACCTAGAACATTTTAAGTTGGGGACTTAGTGTTGTGAGAAAATCCTAAGAATCAAGTGGAAAGAGAAAAGAAAGGAAAATGAGAAGCAAACTGGTTAGGCCCATTTATCATTACTTCTTCTTTTGGCACGGGGACATATAAACTAGCTGATTGTGGAGGAGAAGAGTTAAAAGAACTTATCAATAACATCCAGTTAAATAGGTTTTATACCTGATTAGATGAAAGTGTATAGGTTGAAAGAGTATCAGTTGAAAGATTATCAAATGAGAGAAAGTATCATTCTTTGTACAGTGAAAAGAGATCTTGAAATAATCTGAAAAAAGTGAAAAAGATCTTGAAAAAATTAAAAAACTATGGAAATAGTTTTGAGAAAAGTGGAAAATTAAGCATGAGAAAAGAAAAAACATTTAAATATGGATCCTGAAAAAATTGTTATCTTGGTGAAAACCTGGTAAACAGGCGGCTTGGTAATAAATAAAAAAAATGAAAAAATAAAAAAAAAAAGAAAAAAATTTAAAAAAGATAAAAAGTGCCTTGGTGAAAACCTAGCCAATAGGTGCCTTGGTAGAAAAAAATAGAAAAAAAGAGAAAAAAGAGAAATGAATTCAGGGAGGCAAAAAATTGGTAAACAGATGCCTTTTTGACCCTTAGGTTTTGCCTAGTTGAATTTGTACATATTGCATTTACGTCATCTCATTTGTACATCTTCATTGCATCTGTCATTTGTGAATAGTCCTAATGAAGTCTCTGAGAAGAATTTTGTCAAGCCTTGTTCATCACCAGATTTCATTTTTCCCAAGTTAACCTTTGTTCATTTGCACTTGGGGGCATTCTTTTCAAAATGGATGGATTTCTAGCAAACTTTGAGTCAAAATTAGCGCATCAAAATTTTGACCGATATACTTTGAACCTTTGATTTACATCATTGTTAAACCAAACATTTAATCTCAAAACTTGATCCTTGACCTTTTGAGACCTTATTATTAGGATTACAAATTTGCAAAACAATCACAAGATCAGAATGGATGGAATTCTATGGGAAAATGACAAACAATACAAGCACTTATTAGTTTTGTTTTCTTGAGACATGTATTTTTAGCCACTTGATGATATTTTGATTAGATTGGCAATGATGAAAGCATGACATCTTTTCTTGCTTGTTCTGTGACTGTGTGGAGGTTGATTCACTAAGATATGTAAACTCGTCTAATGACATGATCATCAAAGAATCATCAAGGATATTTGCATATGGATGAGAGTCAATTTTTTTTTGTTTACACAAATAGATACCTTGGATATTTAGATCTGCCATATCTTAATACCAACATCCATTACAACATTGAATCTGATGAAACTGATATTTAGACTCCCATAGTTGGATTTTTCAACTAGTGAGGGTTGTACTAGTTTTGACTAATTTAAGTCTGATGAAAGAAATATTCATATAATCATGGTGTGGTTATCCAACCAGCGATGGTTGTACATGCTCTTGGTTCAAAAGGCTCAATGATGAAAGTATATCCATTTGCATTTCTTTGTGAAAATGATAGTTAGTTGCACTTGCATTCTAGATTAAATTGCATAAATGGATTTTCCTAAGCTAAAGGGTAGAAAAATCATCAAAGGAGGGTTCACATCATCAGTTTCTTGTTTACATCATTTATTGGAGACTTTCTTGTGCATTTACCATTACATTCATTAATCATTAAATATACATTATTTACAAGTATAGATCATTAAACATTAAACATTATCCAAAATCATTATATGCATTTCTTCATTCATATAAGTGCATCTCATAGATATATTGCATTATCAAATCAAAATACAAAAAGAACATGCATTCATTTAAGTTTATCTCATTGCATTTAGAATTGCATACATCATAAATTAAAAGCATTTAGAAATAAATCTTGCATACATTTTTCATCCATCTAATTATGTCACATATAAGGCATTGAATCCATAACATGTAAAGAAATGCATCATAGCATCATATAGAAAACTATATCATCAAATAAAGTCTCAAATATCATCAGATAATCATGGAAATCAAGAGCAAATCAAGTCATCATAACAATGGAAATCAAATGTCATCATGTATAATAAGATACATCATAATCAAAGATGTACATCATGATCAAAATACATATGGTACATCAATATTTCAAATGAGGATCATCACTCAACTAGGGGAACCACCTATATCACCTATCCCACTTGTACCATCTATCCCATCAAGACCTGCTATCCCACCTGTACCTCTATCGGCTGAACTACCAGGATCTCTCTAGGTATCTAACTAGTGCTAGCTATACTAGGCCTCTGTGTCATCATGATCATAAATTGCTGCATCATGCTAGCACCTAATCAATCTGGCGACACATAGATGTCATACCTGCCTGTAAAGTCTTGACATCATGTTTTAAGGTGTCTATATCCTGTGGTGCCTGTGGAGCACCCAAAACCCGTGGAGCACCTGGAACCTATGGTGCAACATGAACATATGGAGAAACATGTACTTGTAGGTAAATCTAAGGAGGAACTTGTATATGTGGTAGAACCTATCTAGCATGATCTAGCTGATCTTTTCTGGCTTCTCTTTGTTGTCTCTATCCCCAAACTGCTGGAGGAACCTGAGCATATATGATACCAAAACCCCCACCCCTTTCTCTCACTCTACCACCTCTCACTCAGACTCTATCATCCACTCTGCTACTACCACCCCTCTAAGGAAATAATTGAGCTCTCTATCTACAACCACCTATCCCTCTTCCACCAACACCATCATCATTAGAAGGATCATCAATATAAGGATTGGGATCACTAGGATCTGTGAACCATAGGAATCTATGTAATGTGAACCACTATGAATAATCTTCTAACATCCCTACATCAACAACATGCTCTTGTATATCCCCAACTACATATCCCATCATATGGCTCTCATCAAAAGCATACTCAAAGTCAACCTATGGACCCCACATAAAACTCTCTGCCTGTACTCATGCATATAATGCTAAACCCTGTGGGATATCCCGTGTCTTGCCAAACTGTCTAAGTACTCGGTAGAAGAAAAATATCTCAATGACCAATGGAGATCAACCAATCATCTAACATGGAGAAAACATATAGGAAGCTCTGTATCATCCTCTCACCATGCCTCACAACCAAGATAAGGATGCCATATCACTTGATACATATCATCAAACATGAGTAGCTAGAAATCTAATTTGCCTAGATGAGGTTGGACAATCACTCCCTCGTAAAGAAATATGTATGGCCAGTGTAGATCACGTACTCTCCTAGAAATCAGTCTCATGAAAAGAATACTCCCATGTCCAGAGCTGAAGTAATACTTCCCCTACAAAAAGAGTCACACCATGTATGTATACTATATCATGTATCTCATGATATAACTGTGCTAGAACATAGGATCCCCAATCAAATCATTGTGGGTCAATGATCATGTCCTCTAGGATGCGACCCCATCCAACAATGAAACCATGACCTCCTCAATCCGATAGCAAGAATCCTCCTAGAAGTGACCGAAGCACTACTGTAAATTAGGGAAATGAAACAAATTGTGCCCAAGGAATGTTATCATCGTTGATCATAGGATCTGTGAACACTCATCTGCAAGCCTCTCCATTGTAAACTTGGCTGCAATAGAATCTCTCTCCTCGAGTTAGAATCCTAAAAATATGATACAGATCCTTAGGTATGATTGTCATCTCTCCAAGTGGCAAGTGGAAGGTATTATGGTCGGAGTCCCATCACTCCGTCATAGCTGTGACAAGACTCCAGTTCACCTGGAAAGGTAACATCTCTAGAAGGAAGGACAATCCATAGAGACCAATCACACATCTCTTATGTTTGGTTAACTGATCAACCATATCTAATGGCCAAGGTGGTAATACCTGGATATATTACTTCCAAAATTGTACATGTTTTGCAATCAAATGGAATCATATTAGTATCATCATTTTAGCTGAATCATTCTAAGTCAATCAAATTTATATCAATCTATGTCTCTTTTTGAGAACATCTATATTCTACCTAACTCTATATCACGAGGATGAAGAAAACATCAATATATCTTACCTATCTAGATTGAAATTATCAAACATTCATCTAAATGGTTATATTAACATCAAACACATTTGTTTTCATCACAACTTAGGCCTAATCTATCAGGTAAACAATCAGTTATTCTATTCACATCAGAGATGGCTAAATTGGGATCAGTTTTCAAATCAGGCTAAGCATCATTTTATTTCAGTGTACATGTCATTTCATCATGTGTTATGCGGTGAATTGCTTATGCATTAGTTAAGTCTTGTTACATGCTACTTAACAACTCAAATGTGACACTTTACTGAGTACGTGTTCTAATTACCTAAAAGTGGTCACCTAAACCCTAGATCCCTAATCTCAATCACATATCAAGAAACCCTAATCTTGATTATTCTAATTTCTAAACTAAACAGTTAATTCATCAAATTCAAGCTAATCTGACCCAAACCCTAGGTCCTAATTAATCATCATACTTGATTAATTAATTATTTCTTAAAAATACAATATATTGGCAAATAAACCTTAAGTTAATTATTTAATTGATACTCTAATATATTAATTAAATAAAATTGCTAAATTATCAATAAAATCCAAAAATGAATTAAATTAATTAATAAAAACAAAATGTACATTTAAAATCAATTAAACCTTTAAAAATGCATATGGTGTCATCAATTTTAGTTAACTGATTCTCAAATTGGAAACAAATTTGTTTTATTCAGTTAACTAATTCTTATCTTTTCTCATTTTGGAAACAAAGTTGTTAACTAAAAACTGATTTTGGAAGTTTCCAAAATAACTGATTAGTCAGTTCAGTCAACTGACTCTTTCGACCAATCATCATTTTTGCACATGGATAATTCTTCTTCAATCAAATTTGAGCCACTCTTTTCTTTCGATCTTGATTGTCGATTCGAGAGAGATTTCTATAAAAGAAAACCCCTTTTTCTTCACAAAAGAAACCCAATTTTTATTATCATTATTATGCAGTTTTTACATTCTAGCTTTCTTGCATTCTTAGCTTTCAATTTGTTTAGCAATCTTAAATTTTAGTTTACTTTTATTAAGCATGCAAACTATGGTCTTAGAGCACATTTGATTTTGGGTTTTAAAATCAATCAAAAAAATTTCATTTGGTGCTTGTTAAAATGAACTCTTAATTAGTATTGGATGAACAAAAAATATGCATTTTCATGTTATGTAGAGTAATCATTTAGCTTTCTTCAAAATCCTTCGTTTAGGATATGGTGTAGTCACTGTTTCTTGTGATGACCTGAGAGCAAAATTCAAACTCTTGCCTACTAGACGATAATGATTCGATGTCAGTTAGCTTAGAATATTTTGGTATTATGATTTTATCATTTTCTAACCAACTAACCTCATAATGGTTCATTGAAGTGTGTGTTATAGCTATAGGTACAAAGACCACATTTTACACATATATTTCTAGTGCCTCTTAGGTGAAAACTTGGTAAACAGACGCCTCTTGTACTCATTGCTCCATCTATCAATTCTCAATCTTGGAAAAAATCCTTTTCTTTAGTTTGTGCATAAGTTTTCAATCACTTTCATGACATTGTGGTTCTTCTGTGAACCCTCCTAGCTTGAAACTGATCTAGAGTCATATGTTGGGGGAAATTGAATTGACTTTGTCCTCGTAGTATGAGTCAAGTTAGTCATCACAATTTGAGTTTGTTACTAGACACATAGGTCCCCAAATTGATTGCATCCTTGGCTTAGACCAGAGTTAGTAATCTTGTAATTTCTAAAGGACATCTCGCTACTGACAAATGAATGAAACATATCAGAGCTACACATATATGGTGACTCCCATGATCATCATCAACCAAACCAACAATTTCTTCCAAACTAAGGATGATAAAATCATGCCTTATAAGATAATGGTTGATGAATTTAAGAAATAATTTACATATATCACATTCCAGTAGGTCCCAAGGATATAGAATAGAGAAGCTAATTCCATGGCTACATTAGCATCCTGACAACCAGAAGAGGAAGACTTCCGCTTTGAGTTCCTAGTGGAAGAAATTTATTTCCCTGCCTACGAATCTCTAGATGCCCACATGATTTTTTCTATCATAGGAAAGGAGTCCTCTTGATACAAACACATCTACACCTACCTCTGCCATCAGGTCATCCCTGATGCACTTACCAGAAACAAATTCTGACACCTTATCCAAAATACCTCACTGTATTTTCTCATAGTTGACGATCTTTATAGACAAGGACTAGATGGTAATGTGCTTAGGTTTCTAGAAAAAGGTGATTCTAAATGTGCATTGGTTGAGGTCCATAATGGTATTTGTGGTTCTCACTCTAATGGTCTGACTCTGGCCCAAAAACTGCTAGGAGTGGGGTACTACTTGCGAGATATGAAAAAAGAGGCAGTAAGATATGAAAAAATGTGTAAGAAATACCAACTACATGGCAATCTTATACATGCTCCAGCAAGGGAACTAATTCCCTTTATCACACACTGGTCCTTCCAATAGTGGGCATTCAACCTAATCGGCCAGATACAAAACTCTTCTTCTAATGGGTACAAATTCATCATCAACACCACTGAATATTTCAAAAAGTGGGTAGAGGTAGTCCCGCAAATCAAAGCTACAGGCCAACAAGTGGCCTTATTTATTTTGAATCATATTATCTATAGATATGACATTCCTTCAGCCATTATAAATGACAATGGAGGGCAGTTCAAAAATACTAATATTGAAGAACTTTGTGAGAATTTCAAGATCAAGCAACACTACTCTTCCATTTATTATCCATAGGGTAATGGACAGGCTGAGGCCTCCAATAAAAATTTGCTAAAAATCTTGCAACATGTTGTGAACAAATCTGGATGGGATTGGCATCTGAAGATCAATCCTGCACTATGGGCATATAGAAAAAGTATCAAAAAACATACTGAGGAAACCCCCTTTTCTCTTTTCTATGGAGTAGAAGAAATACTACCCATAGAATTAGAAATCCCATCTCCGAGGGTTTCTCTATGAAGGCTTATCACAGATGAAGATCACAGAGTCTCAAGGCTGCAAGAACTAGAATTGCTGGATTAACCTCAACAAGTGGCATTCAATCACCTTAGATCTTACCATAAAAGAATGTATAGAGGTTATAATAAAAAGGTCAAACCAAGAGAACTTCAGGTGGGAGACCTAGTGTTGAGAGAAAACCCCCATAATCAGTCACATAGAGAGTAAAAGGGGAAATTTGAACCCAACTAGTTGGGTCCTTATATTATTACTGCAACATTTTTCTCTAGAGCCTATCGACTCTCCACACCTAAAGGAGAACACCTCCAGGATCCCATCAACACTCTCCATTTGAAGAAGTTCTACACCTAAGGCATTCTCGGTGATCAACACCATGTACATACTTATGATCCTAGAAAAAGACTAAAAATTGAAAAAAGTCCTGAAATAATGATCTTCTTGGTGCAAAATTGGCAAACAGGCATCTTGATGCATCAATCAAAAAATGAAAAAATAAAAAAAACTAGAAAATGAGAAAATACAAAAAATTGAAAAAGAAGAAAAAGTGCCTTGGTGAAAACCTGGTAAACAGGTGCCATGGTAGAAAAAATAGAATCTCTCCCAAGTAGGTGAAAACTTGGTAAATAGGTTCCTCTTGTACTCAATGCTCCATCTATAAATACTCAGTCTTGGCTTTGTTTTAGTTTGTACATAAGCTTTCATTCACTTTTGTGACACTTCGGTTCTTCTGAGAACCCCTAGCTTGAAATCAATCTAGAGTCATAGTCTGGGGGCAATCAAATTAGCTTCATCCTCATAGTATGAGTCAAGTCAGTTATCTTCAATAAATGTTTTTTTTACCAGGAGGCATAGGTCTCCACATTTGATCGCATCTTTGGCTTACACTAGAGTCAGCAATCTTGTCATTTATGAAGGACATCTTGCTACTAACACAAAAAGTGTTTCTTAACACCCCAATCCAAAAGTGTTTCTTAACACTATCTTTGGATGCATCTACATTTCTTAAAACACATTGGGTAACACAAACGTAAACAAAAGATCGATAGCAATAAAACACATTGCACTCACAAGCACGATGGTGTTTCTCAACACCTCATACATATACACATCTAAAAAATTTGAAACTGGCTGAGTATGTTGAGCTTCTCTTTGAATACTATCTATTCTCATTGATTTATGTTAATCTATTCTTTGTCTACTGCTTGTTGGTGTGGTCCCAATGATCCTACAATGTCAAATAAACAAGGTGTATGTGATAAGAGCTCCTACATTAAGGCAGAAAAACCTCACATCCCTTGAACCTATTTACTTGTACACCAAGGTGAAGTCAAAAATATCTCCTTGATTGTTATTTCTCTTCTTATTTACACAATATTTTACTCATGGTTATCTCAGATTTGAATGCCTCGATACTGGTGTACTCTTGCAACATCAACTAAAAACAACGTTTAGGTCATCTCAGATTTTGTGCCCCGATGCTTACATCAGTTTCTCATATCTTGTCCAATGAAAGTCATATTCATATTCTTATGGTCACAGTGGCACCAGTAAGGGTTTTATTGACTCCGATGTTCCAAAAGCACTCGATGATGAAAAATTTCAAAGCTAAAGGTTCAGTGACTACACCTTAGGTTGCATTCATGACAGTTTTGCATTGCATATGTATGGTGTTGAATCTGCATAATATCAATATATCTCTCCAATGTGAAGGCTTTGAGGCTCCCATTGGTTGATCTTCCTTTTTCTAAGTGGTCATTCTTGTGTTGATTGTTGTGAAAATTATACCCCTGACTAATTCTATTGTCCTGATTCCATTTTCATGATATAAATCGAAATTTGAGATCATTTTACTTGTCATTTTCAATGTTTGACTTTTTCAGTCACCTGTGAACTACCTCACAATAGGTGCTTAGTAATTATGACCAAAGCTTCTCTTAGGAATAGTTTATTTAGTCTAAGGATTACTTCTCCCACCATGAGGTGCATTTAATTTGTCAACCCAGGGACGTATACTTGAAATGGTACGACATAGTATGTGCACTAAGTCCCTCAAAGAGTCATTCTACTTATGCTGCAGGAAGGTAAAATGCATGAAAGAAATATACACTAGAGCTACAGGAAAGTAAAAAAAATTAATCCTTACTGAAATGAATGCTGGAAATTGTAAACTCTACTTAAGCCTATTCTTTCAACCTAGAGCATTCACTATAACTATCCTTGCCGGTGCTACAGGAACATTCACAAAGTACAATGCTACATGAAGAAACTATAATCTTCTATCTGAAATGCTGTGGATGCTGAAAGTAAATCTACTCTACTCTATTCTAATCCACCTTCCAAGTGGGCCCCCTTGGTCAACTTCTGCTAATCTACTAACACAGAAGGTAAACCAAAAATCACTTCATTATATTTCAAGAACCGATTACATAAGAACAATACATAAAACTGGAAAATAACTTGCTGTGCAAGATGCAACAATGTATTCCCAAAAACTTCCAAACTTACAAACTAACAGTCAAATCCCTATAAATAGAGGATCGACACTTTATTCCAAAATAGAAAAGAAAAGATCAGACTGAAATCATGCCAGAGAAGAAAGGGAAATGTAACATCCCACAACATGTGCAATAAAGTTTGGGCGACCAATTCAACACAATGATGAGTGTAGAGGGAATATAGCAGTGCTAGATTCCTACATTTCTAGAATAGTGGCTCCTCTTTTGTAGTAGCCGTGTCTTCTAGTGCCATGATGGTTACCCGTTATAGTTGGACCTCAATGTTCTCTTTTAAATGCTGTCGACCACTCTCAAGCTGCTCCTACTTCCTGGCAGGTTAGTTATCATGCAAAAATATTCATACAAGTAAACTTAATCAAATTGATCCAAATATTAGAACACATATTCTAATAGCTATATAAAATACTGCAATATATATATGATATTGGAAAAACATGACATAACTATCTACCCATGGGTTTGACGGTTCTAACTATACTTTAACACAAGTTCAACTGATTATAAGCCCAAAAATGTTTTGGTAATACTTAAAACTGAGTATTTAGATCAATATAATAGAGACAATAAATGGTCTCATCATCTACCCCCTGGTAAGTTGAATGCTTGTCCTCAAGCATTGCATCTTCTGGTAGTTACTCAAAAATTACCAACCTCTATCCTTCCTTGCCTCTAGCTCTTGAAAGGGTAATATAATCCTCTTGTCCTCTCCTAGACATCCATTCTGTGACCCTTCTTGACACAAGGAAGTTGGAGATGGGGCCTAGGGCACACCCAAAACCATCCAGCTTGCAGATACAATATGGAATTAACACAACACACAGTGGGAGAAGAGAAATGCATAGATCTTTATTTATTAAATCATCAAACTTAATACATGCCACACTGTAAGGCCTTATTGGTTATGGTCATATACAAAGAAATGTATTACAATTCAATCTTCTTCAACAGAGATCTCAGATCTTCAATATCTTAACATTTGTCTTCTTTCTCTAAGACTTTCTACCAAAATAAGAACATACAAAAGAATATATACAAGAGACCAACAAGGAAGTCGGCACAAAGAAACCCAAAGGAGAGACCCATATTTAGGTCCACATAGATCCCAAAGATAGATCCCAAATATATCTAGCCAAAAAAATTAAATGAAGAAGTTAGCCACAACTCTAACTCCCAGAATAAACCAACTCGGCAAGGGCATAACTGAGCAACAGAGAACTCAACCAAAGAAGAGACAAGAAACAACAACAAACATGATCGAGCAAATTGGCAAGCATGCCAAGTAATAGAGAACAAACTAAGAAATGCAGTAAACATATTTTTGGTTGAGCAGGATTGCCAAGGACCCAAAATGCTCCTGCATCAGACACCTGGGGTTGAAAAGAAATGATTCCCTGAATCATGTATCAGGTCCAACCTGAAATAAATCCAACTTAGATTGAGAAATCAAAGATGAGTCCTCAATCGGTCTATTTTTCCACTTTACCAGATATTCCATGTATTCTTTTCCTCTTGTATTTCTACCAACTCTCTGTTTCAAGATCTTCTCAACTTCCTCTATCTGCTTCCTAGGATAATCACTTGGTACCATTGCTTCTTCATCAGGTTCATTATATTCATACAAGTCTAAAAGATTGAATATAGGTGATATATCCATGTCATCAAGTAATTCAACTTCGTAAGCATTTCCACTGTCAAATCTTCTCAATATTTTACAAGGACCAAATTTATTCATCTTCAGTTTCCCATATGTTCCAATAGGAAATCTTCCTTTGTTCAGATGAACCATTACAACATCATCAAATTTAATTGTCTTATGTCTTCTTGATCTTTCTGCATCAGATTTGTATTTATGATTACTTTTCTCCAGCTTTTGTTTTACATCCTCATGCAATGTCTTCATAAATTCTACAAATTCCTCTGCTTTAGCACTTCTTTTCTCTTCACCAACAATGTCTCTCAAATTTGATATACCTCTAGGTTGTGTGCCATGAACAATCTCAAAAGGTGTCTTTCCAGTACTTCTGTTTACTGAACTATTGTATGCAAACTCTTCTTGTGCCAACATCAAGTCCCAATTGCTTGGTGTGTCTCCAACTAAACATCTCAACAAGTTACCCAAACTTCTATTTACAACCTCTGTTTGTCCATCAGTCTATGGATGAAATGTAGAACTAAATTTCAACTCAGTATTCAACTTCTTCCAAAGTGTTCTCCAAAAATAGCTTACAAACTTACTATCTCTGTCAGAGATGATACTCTTTGGTAATCCATACAATCTGAAAATCTCCTTGAAGAAAATATCTGCTATACATACTACATCTGATGTTTTTCTACATGGTATGAAATGTTTCATCTTGTAAAATCTATCCACAACAATAAATATAGAATCATTACCTCTTTTTGTCTTTGGAAGTCGAAGAACAAAATCCATGCTGATATCACTCCAAGGTTTCTCAGGAATAGTAATAGGTTTATACAAACCAGTATTCTGACTTACTCCCTTTGCAACTTGACAAAATCCACAACTTCTTACAAATTTCTGAACATCTTTATACAACTGAGGCTAAAAGTACCTCTCCTTCAGTAGACTCAATGTTTTATCTATGCCAAAGGGTCCAGCCAATCCACTACTATGTTTCTCCTTAATCAAATTAGTTCTCATTGAACCTCTTGGTATGCACAACTGAATTCCTTTGAACAACATATCTTCCTGAATGCAATAGTCTTCATACTTACTTGATTGATGTGTATTAGGTGCTTTGCACACTCTCCACTGCTCTAAAAAATTAGGATCATTTTCATACAAATTCTTCATGTCATCAAAGTCAAGAATTTTGATTCTCATTTCGATCAACAAAGATCTTCTTCTACTTAATGTATCAACAACTCTGTTAGAAACTCCACTCTTATGCTTAATCACAAATGTAAAGATCTGCAAATATTCAACCCATTTCATGTCTCTGATTCAACTTATTCTGACTACCCAAATATTGTAAAGCCTTATGATCAATACACAACACAAATTCATTTGGCATCAAGTAATGGATCCATTTCTTCATATCTTGCACAATAGCATAGAACTCTTGATCATAGAAAAAATATTTTCTCTTTAGATCATTCAACTTTTCACTAAATAAAGCAACATGTTTGCCTTCTTGAGTCAATACAGCTCCAATTTCACTTCCACTTTCATCACATTCAACTTGAAATACCTTATTGAAATTAGGTAAGGATAGCATAGGTAATTCTGCAACCTTCAACTTTAAAGCTTCAAAAATTTTATGAGCTCCACGTGTCCATTTGAACTCTCTTTTGTCTCCTCTCATTGTCTCAGTCATAACATTGCAAATAGAACTGAATTTTTTGATAAACTTCCTGTAAAAACTTGCCAATCCATGATTTGATCTCACCTCTCTAACATTCTTAGGTGTAGGCCAACTTAGTATAACTTCAATATTTTTTGGATCCATCTTCAAACCATCAGCTAAAATTACAAAACCCAAATACACAAGCTCTTCTTTCATGAAGGAACACTTCTTCAGATTTATCAACAACTTTTCCTCTTTCAATCTCTGCAATACTTGTTTTATGTGCATCAAATGTTCTTCTCTCATCTTACTGAATATCAGAATATAATCTAAATATACAATCACACACTTATTCAATAAATTCTTCAAAACTTCATTCATCAGCCTCATAAATGTACTGGGTGCATTAGTTAAACCAAAAGGCATAACCAACCACTCATACAAGCCTTCCTTTGTCTTGAAAGCAATCTTCCATTCATCATCTTCTTTGATTCTGATATGATGATATCCAATTTTCAAATCAATTTTGGTAAAATACTTTTCTCCACTCAAACAATTCATTATGTCATCCATTCTTGGTATAGAAAACCTAGATACTTCACTATGATCTTGTTTATTGCTCTGGAATCAGTGCACATTCTCCATTCTCCATTCTTTTTAGGTGCCAACACAGCAGGTACTGCACATGGACTCAAACTTTCTCTGATTAAGCCTTTGTTCAACAACTCATGAATTTGTCGGTTTAGCTCTTCATTCTCGGTAGGTGTTAGCCTATGTGGTGCTTTATTTGGTAAACTAGCTCCAAGAATCGGATCCATATAGTGACTGATATCTCTGATTAATGGCAAACCATCAGGTACATTATTTGAAATGATTTCTTTGTATTCAGTCAGCAACTTCTCAACTTCTGTAGGTATGTCATCTTATGTAGTCTTACTTGGTTTGTTAGGAATCAAAGCATAACAAATATCATCTCTTTTCAGATCCTTAAT
Source organism: Thuja plicata (assembly GCA_018584345.1). Lineage (NCBI taxonomy): Eukaryota > Viridiplantae > Streptophyta > Pinopsida > Cupressales > Cupressaceae > Thuja > Thuja plicata. Next base: position 666,187 of record MU228525.1, on the reverse strand, counting down.
AAAATGCCTACCTTCCATCAGACAAAATTTCATAGATGTACATAACTCATCAACAGATTCTTCAACCAAGGGTAACAAAATTTGCTTCTTCCCATCAACCCAAATAGAATATCTATTCAACCTTCCATCATGTATAGCATGTCTATCATATTGCCAAGGTCTACCCAAAAAAATATGACAA
>MU228525.1:622911-658225 GCA_018584345.1 Thuja plicata | reverse complement strand
GTTGGGAAATCTCCTTAGGTGCTTGAAAAAGGAGTATGGAGTGATGTGGGATCAGATGTTACCACAGGCTGAATATGCCTACAATGACAGTGTCAACAGGACAACAGGTAAAAGCCCTTTTGAAGTATTTAATGGGCTGTACCCTAGAGGTGTGTTTGAGTTAAGAAACTTGGAAAATAAAGAAGGAAGGAGTGCATATGAAGATTATTTTTCTCACTCCATGAAGGAGGTTCATGAGCAAGTGAAGAAGCAACTCTAAGAGGCTACACAAAAGTTAAAAGCAAAAGTTGATGAAAGAAGGAAAGATCTTCAGTTTGATGTGGGTGACCTTGTGATGGTTCATCTTAATAAGTCTAGATTGCAGAAGGGAGTCCCCACCAAGCTGTAGATGAGGATAATTGGTCCTTGCAAGATTCTTGCAAAGTATGGGAAAAATGCCTATAAACTTGACTTGCCAACAGATTTGGCAATCTCTCCTATTTTTAATGTGAAAGATTTGGTCCAGTATAAGGGACCTATACTAGAAGATACAGAGGTATAGTTAGATGGTAAGGACATAGCAGCAGATGTTCAGCTTACCCCTACACCAACACCAAAGGCAGAGAAGATTTTAGACTCTCGGGTGAAGAAGAAGACTAGGAAAGGAACCTATCTGGAACATCTCATTTAGTGGGTAGGCATGTTAGAGGCTGAGGCTACTTGGGTGGCTGAGAGTGACTTTAAGAAGCAGGGAATTGATCCTAAGCTCCTGTCCCCAGAGGTGACATAAGTTCTTAACCTTGGTAGTATGGTGCTGGAGCACCCTGGAGATGCCAAGAAAATATGGTAGTCTCTTATCATTTTAGTGTGCTAGTGTGTGTAAGACCCTCTAGTAGGGAAATGTAAATATATAAGGTCATGTTGACCAAGAGTAGTTTAGGTAGTTTTCATTTTGTGCTTCTTTTCTTGTGTAAATAGCTCTTTTTGGCTCCATTTAACTATGGTGTACTTGATGATGTCATAAAATGTTAGGATGATGTCATAGAAGGTTTTAGGGTCCATAGATACCCTAGATAGTCTACCTAAATTTATCTAACGTAGGTTGGTGAAGGAAACACTTACAAAGTGTTATTGGCTAAAAAATGAAAAATGTTGCTATGCAACATTAACAACTTTTCAAAGTTGCTGACAACATTTTGTTGTCTAAAGGAAATCGATGTTTTAAGAAGTTTTGAACCCATAGGAGGGTGGAGATATGTGTTTCTAAGGGATATAAGGTGGAAAAACCCTAATTGTTGGGAGAGGAATTCATTTGTATGGATTGATATCTTGGAGCCAAGAGTTTTCTGGAAAAAATAGCAGATTTGAAGCATTTTGGTGTTGTTTTTGTATTGAATGGATTGAAATAAAATCTATGATAATTGGAGGTTGTTTTTATGCATGTTACCAAGATTTTTCAATCATTAAGTTTATTTTTAGTTGTGTTTTGTTTGTGGTTTAAAAATTCTTTCAGTTTGGGACTGTTTGCTGTCCCGTTTTGGCCAAGGAGCAAAGATGTGGACCTAACTCCACTTCCCACCTTTGGTTTTGTATGGCCACCTGGGAATGGAGACTAGGTCCATGGAGCTTCAAAAATATGGAAGGAGGAGCTCTCAAAGTGCTGGCATGTATTTTTAATCACTTTCCCTAGGCGAGCTAAACTCATAGCCCAGTTAGAGGAAGCAAGTGACAGTTGATTTAAAAAGTGCAAGGGGTGTTCTCATGAGCCAAGAAGGCCATGGATGTGATGATTGATGTTTTTTAGGTGTTCCCTAAGGTGGAGGAGTGCCCAAAGATCCAACAAGATGAGTTTTGAAGCCCAAGACTCCAAACTGGTCTAAAAACAAGATTTGTGCCATTTTCTGATAATAGGGTGTATGGATAGTTCCAAGCTAAGGGACCTAGAAATTCATTGTGGGTTTTTGCCTTAACTAAAGGATATCAAAAAATATCAGGGGGTCCTTTGAGAGTTTTTTTCTGTTTTTAAGGTTTCCTAAAAACTAGGAGGGCTAATTGTGCAAAAAGGCTACAAGGCCTAGAAGGTAGGAACTAGAACCCGATGGCAATATGGATCAATTTGGTGGTTTCAAACCTAGGTTGGAATGGAAAAATGAATTATGTTAAATCCCTAACCCTCTTGAAAATCCAAACTTAAGTGTAGGGCTTGGGGTGGTTTGTGAAGAAGGTTCTTGTGGAACACAAGAATGGTGTTTTTTAACATGATAGTTAGTTTCCTTGGTTAAAGAGGAAGAACTGATTCTTCAAGGTGTTGAAGGGTGGATTGAGGAAGCCCTAGAGGTCCTAAGAGAGACCTATTAAGAGTTTCAAGAAAACTCAGAAGGTTACCAAGGAGGCTCCCTATCACTCCACCTACTTTTGGCACCATCCATGGATCTTTGAAAGATGAAGTAAGACATGCCGTCATACTCTGCATAGACCTCTTTTCTAATCCCAAATATTTTCTTCCTTGTTTCCTATTTGAATTTTCCATAGGTCAGATTGAACCAATCTCTAAGGAGTACATTTGGATTGCTGCTCTTTGCCCTCAATGGAAGTGGTTCTGTTTTCTCCCGATCCTTGTAATTTTCTAGCTCTCTGTCATAATTGGCCTCATTGTGCATCTAGGACATTAATTCCCTCAAGTGTACATCCCCTATGTAAAGTAGAGGGATCCACTCATTTTTTGTAGGGATAATGAAGTTATGTATATACAGTTCACAAAGTAAGTTCTGCTGCCATGAGGGAAGGGTCTGGTATAGGTCATAAAATTCTTGAGCTATTTTAAACTCAGATTCTATGTCTTTAAGGGTCATAATTAATTGGAATAAGAGGAAATTTTCTTTCAAACAAATGTCATAAACCCTAGGTGGTGGCCTACAAGTAATTATTTGATCAGCCAACTTAAGGGCATGATCCATCTTTTGTTTTTGTCTTGCCAATTGCTCTTTTAAATCTACAATCTCATCCCCTTGCTCTGTTATTACCTTCTTCATTTTATTTTTCTCTTCTCCCCATAAGGTTGTTATCAAAAAATACTTATTATATAGTCCAAAGAGAAGCATCTACAAAGTTATTGGGCCATAATCTTCTTTCTGGTTATTTTTCCTACTCTGTTCCTTCCATGATTGTTCTAAGAAACTTGTTAACCAGGTTCTTTTATAGGGAACTAGGGTAGTCTCTAAGTAGGCTGACTGATGAGTTATTGAGACATCCTCCTCATTAATATCTAAGATATCCTAATGATTTTATTGGGGGTTATTTTGGCATACATTAGGTTCAGCTTCACATGTCTCTTTTTGGATTTTGAGAAATGTCTAGAATTTCAGACTGTTTTGGGGAATCATCCAGAATAATTTGTACATGAGGCTCTTCATCATATTTCTTGGGGGAAATGGATTGGGTTTCTAAGGATACTTTAGGGAGATGTCCTCTCATTCTAGGGCTTCTTCACACAGGGTTTTCTTCAATCTCCACAACCTTTTTCTTAATAACCTTCTTCAGTTTCTCTGCTGTAGGAGTAACTGTTGCAGGAACTGACTCCCTATTCTTCCCCTTTGAGACTGTAGGGTTTTGTGGCTTGGATGTAGGAACATAAGTCTCTCCCTCTAATTTCTATTTTTATTTTTTTCAGGTAGAAGTAGGTACATTGCTCATATGAGATGGAAAGGCATACTTTCTTGCAGATTGTCAGTTTATGTCCCTTGGGTGTCTTTCTCAACAGTTGGGCCAATGAGTACTGCATCATCATGGCTAGGTTTCACACTAGGGTCAACCTAAGGTTGCAGAGTTTTATGCTGGAAAAATTCTAACCATGCCAAAGGAGATACATCCCTAAGATATTTCTCTATTAGCGATTTGAATAGGGCATGGTGGGTGACAAAATTGACATTTCCTTTCTGGGTTTCCTTAGCATTGATGCATAACATATTGTACAAGAAATTGGGAACATTCATTGGAATATTATGCCTTACATAACTAAGTAATTTAAAGTGATGTGCGTGTAAATTAGAAAATATTCCTTCACAGGTAAAATACCTGATAATATGCGTGGCCAATTCATTATATGGCGGAGGGATAGAAATTCTTTTGTACCATGGCTTGATAATCTCCAGAGGAGGGTTACTCAGTAGGGTAAACTAGGCCCTAGCTAATATGACATCATGCACATTGGGGTAGTGATCCCCGACCGTTGGTAACCTAGTTACTTTCTCTATCTGTTCTTCTTTGGTGACCACTGTAAATCCCCATACTATTGCTTACCCTTCCTCAAATGTATTTGCAAATTTGGTTGCTGCGTCTTCATCAAACTCTGTTAATTTCAAGAAATATCCTAACTAGCCACATGCATTAAACCTCCTTATTGCTTCAACATATGAAAGTAAAACACTATGTACTACTAGCTCATGTCTCTGCAACTTCCCTTCCATATATGTTTGCCAATTTTTTTCAATTTTTCTGCTCTGTAATCGATAAATGCCTTATTCCTTCTTGAGTTTCAGACTACTCCTTTTAAAACTATGGACCTTCTTTTGCATTCCTCTATTATTCTTATCATGAATAATGATAATGTGTTTTAATAGGAGAAATTATAGCTCTTTCTATGAACTACCACATAATTTAATTATAGGTCACATCAAATCTGACAATTAGGGATAATTTGGGAATAAAGGTACAACACTTGTGCGATATAGCAACAGGATTTTAATGAGACAAGGGCAAAGTACAGATTTGAGGCGACGTTAAATATTTTAGGAGTAAATAGAAATGACATTTTAGGAATTAGTAAACTTCCCTTCCCCCTACAAAACATTGAAAATTTTCCTCACTTGGTATACTTGGCACGAGGTATGGAACTGGCTTAATGGTGTAATGATACATTTATTGTAGTACTAGATATAATCATCAAAATCTATGTGCTAAAACTGGAAAAAAATTGAAAAGATTATACCTATCATTTGATCATTGCACATGCCAGAAAAAAGGTGGTGAGAGTGGAATGATGATGGTGGCGGCATGCATCAACGTACTTGGCTCTTATTTGAAGCAAAGAAGGGGAAAATAGTGATGACATGGAAGGTGGATGGATGGAAGATAAAGAAATAAAATGAGTTGGAAAGAAGAATTTAGAAAGTGAGTGGAGAAGTGAACTTCATGTAAACATGAAGTTTTTATTATTGATAGACTCAAACGAATTCTATTGAAGAGTTGCAGGAAGAAGGTTCGCACCCTCTGCTGCAGGAAGTGTTACATGTTGCTCTTTTGAAACTTGTTGTTGGAATTGCTGCAAGAATTCTTCTTTTGTTTTAGGCTGGTGATACAACTTTAGCCGATATCTGTTGACTAATAGATTGAAGTGTACTAGTTCAATTATGGTCAATTGGATGGCTCCATTGGTGAATACATGGTTTATTTCATATGGGCCCAGCCATCTTTTCTACAACTTGCCCAGTATTTATTTGAATATGGAATCATACAGTAATGCCCAATCACCAACTTGAAATTGCTTTCTCTTAATATGTGAGTCATGCCACTTTTTCCTTTGCTTCTAGACTATTTCAGTGCACTCCAGTGAATATTTGTGCATTTCATCCAAGAAATTGAGATGCAGAAATCACTCTTTCTGTGCTGCAGGGAGATCAATATTTAACTCCAATGCTGTCCGCAAAGTTTTGTGTTCAAATTCAATGGGTAGCATTGTTGCTTTTCCATATAACATATCAAATGGAGTGAAACTTGTGGTGGTTTTCCAAGTTGTTCTATATGCCTAGATGACTTCTGATAGTCTATTGCTCCAATCTTGGTGGTGCAAATGAACTATTTTTGTTAAGATGGCTTCAATTTCCTGATTTGTAACTTCGGCCTGTCCATTGGCCTTAGGATGATAGGGGCTTGACTTCTGATGTCTGATATTATATTTCTTCATGAGCTCTATTATCATATTGGAAGTGAATTGAGCACCTTGATTAGTAACAAGTTCTCTTGGTACTCCATATCTGGTGAAAATTTTATCATACAAAAATTCTACAACCTTATGATCACGGGCATGCTTCATGGATTTTACTTCAACCCATTTGGTTAGATAATCAATGCACACCAGGATGTAGGACTTCCCATTGGATGGAGGGTCTATTAGACCAATGAAGGCCATACCCCATTTGTCAAATGGTGTTACCACCACTTGTGGATTGAGGGGCATTTCATCTAATCTTATTGGTTGGCCCATTCTCTGACATTTATCACATTTCATTATGTAACTGGTTGCATCCTTGTGAAGTGTAGGCCAGTAGTAGCCAGTTGTTAAAATATTTAGGGCTAACCCTTTTGCTGTAAAGTGTCCCCCACATGGCTCCTTATGACATGCATGGATAATTTCATATGTCTCATCTTCTCGCACACATCTCTGCATTACTTGGTGAGGTTCAATGTAAAATAGTGTGTTATCAATCCAAGAGAAGTGGAAGATTTTCTCTACAAGCAGTCACCTATCATTATAAGAGAAATGTGTGGGCATTTGTTAGCTGTAAGGTAATTAGCTATATCAGCATACCACAAATTTTGGACAGTAATATGAAATAAATTCTCATCCGGAAATGTATCATCTATCAGAGTAGTATCTTCTTTAGCATGGTGGATTCTAGATAGATAATCAACGACCACATTTTCCTACCCTGGCTTGTGAAGATGGTAATGTCAAATTCCTACAAAAGAAGAAGCCATCTTGCTAGCTTGCCTGTGATGGTAGGTTTGTTCATGAGATACTTAATTTCTACATGGTCAGTATGAACAAAGATGGGATAACCGGTTACATAATGGCGGAATTTGTTTAGAGCATAAACTACTGCTAGTAATTCTTTTTTAGTCACTGTATAGTTTAACTCTTGTCCATGGAGGCTCTTGCTGATATAGTAAATCTCATTTTCAAGGTTACTAGACTTTTTTCCTAAGACAACACCTATTGCATAGTCAGAAGCATCTGTATGTATGTGAAATGGAAAAGACCAATCAGGTCCCCTAAGTATTGGTGTAGTTGTCAAAAGTGACTTGAGATTAAGGAAGGATTCATCACAGTCCTTATGTCCAAGAAAATTCAACCTCTTTCATAAGAAAAGTATACAGAGGACTAGCTATTTGACTAAAATTTTGGATAAACCTCCTATAATAGCCAACATGTCCTAGGAAAGATCTAACATCTTTCTGCTTAGTCAGGATAGGTAGCGTGGGAATTACCTCTATTTTTGTAGAGTCTACCTGAATTCTAGCTTCTGAGATGAAATGTCCCAACACTACGCCATCCTGCATCATCATAAAGTATTTCTCACTATTGAGAGAAAGGTTGTGTTCTTTACATATGATTAGTACTTTTTCCAAGTTCTTGAGGGCTTCCTCAAAGGTGACACCAAATGTAGTGAAGTTGTCCATGTATATTTCCATACAATCATGTGATATGTCAGCAAAGATTCTGATTATAGCTCTCTGGAAAGTAGCTGGTGCATTGTATAAGCCAAATGGTAATAAAAAATAAGTATATGTGCCCCAAGGGCATGTGAATGTGGTCTTCTCCTGATATTCTGGAGCAATGTTGATCTAATTGTAACCGCTGTATCCATCCAAAAAGGAGAAGTACTTCTTACTAGCCAAAGTGTCAAGAACTTAATCAATAAATGGCAAGGGAAAATGATCTTTCTTTGTGGCATTGTTTAATTCCTGGTAATCCACACATATTCTCCATTTAGCTCCCTTCTTTGGTACAATGACCAAAGGTGATACCCACTTGCTATTAGATATTGGATAAATGAAACCAGCATCCAATAACTTTCCCAATTCAGTTTTGACTATTTCTCACAAGGCTAGGTTTATTCTTCTATGGGTTGACGGAGTGGTAGTCTGCCATCATTGATGTAGATCCTATGGTGCAGAGTTTAGGGTTCAGACCTACCATATCTCCATAATCCCAAGCAAAGGAATTTTCATGCTTATGCAGGAGTTTGGTTAACAATGCCAATTGTGGTGGCGGTAGCTTGTTGTGGTGCTTAGTAATCATGCCCAAAGCCTCTCTTAGGAATAGTTTATTCAATCTAAGGATTACTTCTCCCACCATGAGGTTCATTTAATATGTCAAACCAGGGACGTATACTTGAAATGGTATAGGACAATATGTGCACTAAGTCCCTTAAAGAGTAATTCTACTTATGCTGCAGGAAGGTAAAATGCATGAAAGAAATCTACACTAGAGTTGCAGGAAAGTAAACACACTTACTCCTTACCGAAATGAATGCTAGAAATTGTAAACTCTACTTAAGCCTATTATTTTAACCTAGAGCATTCACTATAACTATCCTTGTAGGTGTTGCAGGAACATTCACAAAGTACAATGCTACAGGAAGAAACTATAATCTTCTATCTGAAATGTCGGGGATGCTGAAAGTAAATCTACTCTACTCTATTCTAATTCACCTTCCAAGTGGGCCCCCTTGGTCGACTTCTAATAATCTTCTAACATAGAAGGTAAATCAAAAATCACTTCATTATATTTCAATAATTGAATACATAAAACTATAAAATAACTTGTTGTGCAAGATGCAACAATGTATTCCTAAAACCTTATGAACTTACAAACTAACAGTCAAATCCCTATAAATAGAGGATTGACACTTTATTCCAAAATAGAAAAGAAAACATCTGACTGAAATCATGCCAGAGAAGAAAGGGAAATGTTACAGCCCATGACATGTGTAATAAATTTTGGGCGACCAATTCAACACAATGATGAGTGCAGAGGGAATATAGCAGCGCTACATTCCTGCATTTCTGGCATAGTGGCTCCTCTTTTGTATTAGCTGTGTCTTATGGTGCCATGATGATTACCTGTCATAGCTGGACCTCAATGTTCTCTTTTAAATGTTGTCGGCCACTCTCAAGATGCTCCTACTTCCTGGTAGGTTAGTTATCATGCATAAATATTCATACAAGTAAACTTAATCAAATTGATCCAAATATTAGAACACACATTCTGATAGCTATATGAAATAATGCAATATATATATATATGATATTGGAAAAATATGACAACTATCTACCCATGGGTTTGACGGTTCTAACTGTACTTTAACAAAAGTTAAACTGATTATAAGCCTACAAATGTTTTGGTAATACTTAAAATAGAGTATTAATATCAATATAATAGAGACAATAAATGGTATCATCATCTACCCCCTGGTAAGTTGAATGCTTATCCTCAAGTGTTGCATCTTCTAGTAGTTACTCGAAAATCACAAACCACTGTCCTTCCTTACCTCTGTCTCTTGAAAGTGTAATAGAATCCTCTTTTCCTCTCCTATACATCCATTCTATGATCCTCTTGCAGCTGGTCAAACCTTTCAACATTGATGTCATAAAGGGGCCAAAGGAGCATAGGTGGCTGCATGGTAAGTGGACACCAGATTTCTTATCTAATTTGTGTACCCATCTGCATGTATTTTGATGCTTTATGAATGGATTCTTGGAGGTTGATAGGGCTATGTGACTCTGACCTCTTAAATGCTTTGGGTAATCTACTCCACCTACTTCTGGCACCAGCTAGGGCTCTCTGAAAGTGGAAGTAAGATATGCTGTCATACTCTGCATAGACCTATTTTCTGATCCCAAATATTTTATTCCTTGTTTCCTGTTTTACTTTTCCATAGGTCAGATTGAACCAATCTCTAAGGAGTACATCTAGTTTTCTTCTCTTTACCCTCAATGGCAGTGGTGCTATTTTCTTTCGATCCCTGTAATTTTCCAGTTGTCTGTCATAATTGGCCTCATTGTGCATCTAGAAAATTAATGCCCTCAGGTGTACATCCCCTATAAAAAGTAGAGGGTTCCACTCATTTTCTGTAGGGATAATGAAGTTATGTATATACAGTTCACAAAGTAAGTTCTGTTGTCATGAGGGAAGGGTTTGGTATAGGTCATAAAAGTCTTGAGCTGTTTTAAACTCAGAGTCTATGTCTTTAAGGGTCATCATTAATTGGAATAAGAGGAACTATTCTTTCAAAATTGATGGCATAAACCCTAGGTGGTGACCTACAAGTAATTATTTGATCATCCAACTTAAGGGCATGATCCATCTTTTGTTTTTGTCTTTCCATTTGCTCTTTTAAATCTGTAATCTCCTCCCCTCGCTCTGTTATTACCTTCTTCATTTTATTTTTCTTTTCTCCCCATTTGGTTGTTGTCAAAACATACTGATTATATAATCCAAAGAGAAACATCTGCAAAGTGATTGGGCCACAATCTTCTTCCTGGTTATTTTTCCTCCTCTATTCCTTCCATGACTGTTCTAAGAAACTTGTTAACAAGGTTCTTTTATAGGGAACTAGGGTAGTCTCTAAGCAGGCCGACTGATGAGTTATTGAGGTATCCTCCTCATTGCTAAATGAGATATCCTAATGACTTTCTTGGGGGTTATTTTGGCATACATCAGGTTCATCTTCACATGTCTCTTTTGGATTTTGAGAAATATCTGGAATTTTAGACTGTTTTGGGGAATCATCCAAAATAATTTGTACATGAGGCTCTTCATCAGATTGCTTAGGGGAAAAAAATTGGATTTCTAAGGATACTTTAGTTATCTATTCTCTCATTCTAGGGATTCTTCACATAGGGGTTTCTTCAATCTCCACAACCTTCTTCTTAATAACCTTCTTCTGTTTCTCTGCTGCAGGAGTAACTACTGCAAGAACCGACTTCCTTTTCTTCCCCTTTGAGGCTGTAGGGTTTTGTGGCTTTGCTACAGGAATAGAAGTCTCTCCCTCTAATTTATGTTTTACTTTTTTTCAGGTAGAAGTAGGTTCATTTCTCATATGAGCAGGAAAAGGCATACTTTCTTGCATATTTTTAGTTTCTGTCGCTTGGGTGTCTTGCTTAATAGTTGGGCCAATGGGTACTGCATCATGGCTAGGTTGCACATTAGGGTCAACCTGAGGTTGTAGGGTTTTATGCTAGACAAATTTTGACCATGTCAAAGGAGAGATGTCACTAAGAGATTTATCTATTAGCAATTTGATTAGGGCATGGTGGGTGACAGAATTGACATTTCCTTTCTAGGTTTCCTCAGCACTGATGCATAGCATATTGGAATATTATGCCTTATGTAACTAAGTAATTTAAAGTGATGTCCGTGCAAATTAGAAAATCTTCCTTCATAGGTAAAATACCTGATAATATGCGTGGCCAATGAATTATATGGCAAAGGCATAGAAATTCTTTTGCACCCTTTCTTGGTAATCTCCAGAGGAGGGTCACTCGGTAGGGTAAATTGGGCCCTAGCTGATCTGGCATCATGCACATTGGGGTAGTGATCCCCAACCATTGGTAACTTGATTACTTTCTCTATCCATTATTCTATGGTGACCACTATCAATCCCCATACTGTTGCTTACCCTTCCTCAAATGTATTTGCAAATTTGGTTGCTGCATCTTCATCAAACTCTGTTAATTTCAAGAAATATCCTAACTACCCACATGCATTAAACCTCCTTACTGCTTCAAAATCTAAAATTAAAACACTATGTACTACTGGCTCATGTCTCTGCAACTTCCCTCCCATCTATTTTTGTCAAATTTTTCCAATTTGTATGCTCTGTAATCGATAAATGCCTTATTCCTTCTTGAGTTTCAGACTACTTTTAAAACTATGGACCTTCTTCTGCATTCCTCTGTTATTCTTATCATGAATAATGATAATGTGTTTTAATAGGAGAAATTATATCTCTTACTAAGAGTTTCCACATAATTTAATTGTAGGTCACATCAATTCTAATAATCATGGATAATTTGGGAATAAAGGTACAACACTTGTGCGATATAGCAATGAGATTTTAATGAGACAAGGGCAAAGTACATATTTGAAGTGAGGTTAAATATTTTAGGAGTAAATAGAAATGACATTTTAGGAATTATTACACTTCCCTACCCCATAAAAAACATTGAAAAGTGTCCTCAGTTGGCATAATTGGCATGAGGTACAGAACTGGCTTAATGTCGTAATGATACATTTATTGTAGTACTAGATATAATCATAGAAATCTATGTGCTAAAAATGGAAAAATTTGAAAAGCTTATACTTGTCATTCGATCATTGCACATGCCAGAAAAAAGTGACAAGAGTGGAATGATGGTGGTAGTGGCATGCGTCAATGTACTTGGCTCTTATTTGAAGCAAAGAAGGGGAAAATAGTGATGACATGGAAGGTGGATGGGTGAAAGATAAAGAAATGAAATGAGTTGGAAAGAAGAATTTAGAAAGTGAGTGGAGAAGTGAACTTCATGTAAACATGAAGTTTTTATTTTTGATAGAATCAAAGGAATTCTATTGAAGAGCTACAGGAAGAAGGTTTGCACCCTCTGCTATAGGAAGTGTTACCTATTGCTCTTTTGAAACTTGTTGTTGGAATTGCTGCAGGAATTCTTTTTTTTTTTGAGGCTGGTGATACAACTTTAGCCGATGTCCATTGAGTAATAGATTGAAGTGTAATGGGTCAATTTTGGTCAACTAGATGGCTCCATTGGTGAAGACATGGTTTATTTCATATGGACCCAGCCATCTTGTCTACAGCTTGCCCAATATTTCTTTGAATCTGGAATCATACAGTAATGCCCAATTGCCAACTTGAAACTGCTTGCTCTTAATATGTGAGTCATGCCACTTTTTCCTTTTCTTATGGACTATTTCAATGTGCTCTAGTGAAGATTTTCACATTTCATCCAAGAAATTGAGATGTAGAAATCGCTCTTTCTATGCTGCAGGGAGATCAATATTTAACTCTAATGCTGTCCACAAAGTTGTGTTCAAATTCAATGGGTAGCATTGTTGCTTTTCCATATAACAAATCAAATGGAGTGAAACTTGTGGTGGTTTTACAAGTAGTTCTATATGCCTAGACGACTTTTGATAGTCTACTGCTCCAATCTCGGTAGTGTAAATGAACTATTTTTGTTAAGATGGCTTCAATTTCCCAATTCGTAACTTCGACCTATCCATTGGCCTGAGGATGATAGGGGCTTGAATTCTGATGTTTGATATTATATTCCTTCATGATCTTTGTTATCATATTGGAAGTGAATTGAGTGCCTTGATCAGTAACAAGTTCTCTTGGTACTCCATATCTGGTGAAAATATTGTCATACAAAAATTCTGCAACCTTATGATCCTGGGCATGCTTCATGGCTTTTACTTTGACCCATTTGGTTACATAATCAGTGCACACCAAGATGTAGGACTTTCCATTGGATGGAGGGTCTATTGGACCAATGAAGTCCATGCCCCATTTGTCAAATGGTGTTACCACCACCTGTGGATTGAGGGGCATTTAATTTGATCTTGTTGGTCGGCCCATTCTCTGACATTTATCACATTTCCTTGTGTAACTGGCTGCATCCTTGTGAATTGCAGAATAGTAGTAGCCAATGATTAAAATATTTAGGGCTATCCTTTTTGCTGAAAAGTGTCCCCCACATGGCTCATTATGACATGTATGAAGAATGTCATATGTCTCATATTATCACACACATCTCCGCATTACTTGGTCAGGTCCAGTGTAAAATAGTGTGTTATCAATCCAAGAGAAGTGTAAGCTTTTCTCTACAAGCAGTCTCCTCTCCTTATAATAGAAATGTGTGGGCATTTTGTTAGCTACAAAGTAATTATCTATATCAGCATACCATGGATTTTGGATAGTAATATGAAATAAATGCTCATCCAGAAATGCATCATCTATCAGAGTAGTATCTTCTTTAGCATGGTGGATTCTAGATAGACAATCAGCTACTACATTCTCCTTCCTTGGCTTGTTAATGATGGTAATGTCAAATTCCTATAAAAGAAGAAGCCATCTTGCTAGCCTGCATGTGATGGCAGGTTTGTTCATGAGATACTTAATTGCTGCATGGTTAGTATGAACAAAGATGGGATAACTGGCTACATAATGGCATAATTTGTTCAGAGCATAAACTACTTCTAGTATTCTTTTTCAGTCACTCTATAGTTTAACTCTAGTCTATTGAGGCTCTTGTTGATATAGTAAATCTCATTTTCAAGGTTACTAGACTTTTGTCCCAAGAAAACACCTATTGCATAGTCAGAAGCATTTGTATGTATGTGAAATAGAAAATACCAGTTAGGGCCCCTAAGTATTGGTGCAGTTGTCAAAAGTGACTTGAGCTAAAGGAAGGATTCATCATAGTCCTTTGTCTAAGAAAATTAAGCCTCTTTGGTAGGAAAAGTATATAGAGGACTAGCTATTTGACTAAAATTTTGGATAAACCTCCTATAATAGCCAGCATGTCTGGTGTAGGAGCACCTAGGTAGGATAGTTGTGGAAATTTAACCTAGGGTTTTCTCTTTATTTGTTTTGTCTTGTAGTGGTTCTAGCCAAACAACTAGGTGAATAAAGGGACGAAGAGTCCTAGTGTGTGAAGTGCTTGTAGGAGGATAGGTCTTATTTGTTCCTTGGTGACCCTTAGGTCCAATTAGGCCCAATTGGGGAATTTTATCATTTTGTGGAAAAATGAGCCAAGAGAGGGACTAGAGGTCCTTTGTGATGTTGTTTCATCATATGTAGTAGATTAGACAAGTTTGGCAATCAAACCCAAAAGTCGCCAAATGTTGTCAATGTTGTCATTGACAACATTGACAACTTTTAAGACAAATTAGCATCTTTGAAGAAACTGGTTGGGTAACTGTCTGAAACTAACCATTTAGTGTTTGGGTCATCTATATAAGACCATCCTTGGGATTTGTGAAGGGTTGGCAAGTTTAAGAAATTTTATATACGGACTGTGTTAAGCAATAACAATGTGAATTTGTGTGCTTCATGGTGATTGGGAAATGTAAGGGATTGAGAGTGTTTTTGTAAGTTTTTTTTCATGTAATGTAGGTTAGTACTCAACTTCCTATGGTGTTATTTTGGTAGTTTGAATAGTTTTAATTGCTTTCATAAAATCTTGAAAGTTCAGTCCAGTCGCTGGTCTGGTTTTGAGCACTGGATGAAAATGATGTCTTAGCTTTCTTTTCCATTGTGGCTTTGGCTCAGGCTCTTGGATTATGAAAGTAGAATCCATGTACATTTTGTACATAGTAGGATGGGCCCTAGAAGTGGTGGCAATTATTTTTAAGATGATGCACTAGGAAAGCCAGAGTAGCATGGCTAGGGATTATCAGAGGTTGCAGAGCTAGCTAGAGGAATTGAAAGCATCCATAGCTTCAATCAGTGGAAGTGGGAAGGTAGAGGATTAAGAGGAGGACCCCCAACCAAGAGGAGAAGTTGTGAGGATTTATATTGTTTTCCAAGAAAGTTCATTTCTTGTGTAGAAAGCAAAGGAGGCCTAAAACCCTAAATTTTAGGCATGAAAGTAGGAAGGACTATACGAACACATCAGGGGCCTAAAACCTAGAAAATATTTAGGGCCTCTAAAAAAAGTGTCTAGATCCTAAGCCTAATTGGCACTAGTTAAGACATTTTCCCAAGATAATGCAAAAAAAGTGACCAGATAGGGCTAATTGCTTGTACCCCTATTTTGGGGGTAATTGCATAGGTTCTTGGAGCTCATTTGTGTTTTTGAAGAAAAGTGAGTTTGTAGAGGTTGGAATTGGTCCTATTGACATCTTCAAATGCTTCCTTTTCAATTTTGTGGAGATTGGAATCCATTTGGATCAGATTGTGCAAATGGGCAAGAAAGACCCAATTGGGTCTAGTATGAGGTTTACAAAGTTGTGAGTTCTATTTTTGTTGGTGTTTACTAGTTGAAGGAAATTAGGATCTTATGATAAGATACCTAAGGAGCCTAGGGTGAATATAAGAACCCTAGTATGTCAGTGATTGAACTAAGAGACCCTAGAACAGGTCTAAGGAGCAAAACTAGTACTACATCAGAGTGGTATCAGAGCAAGTTGAGAAACTTGGGAAAATTGGGTTATGTCAGAGGTGGAATCTTGTGGTTCTACAAAGATGGTGACAAATGTAGAACTAGCCAAGGATATTGAGGAGAAGAAGGAGAAAAATAGAATCCTTTAGGGTATCTTGGAAGCAATGAGAGTAAAGATGGAAGAACTAGTAAATGCTACTAGGAAGAACGAATATGAAGTAGAATCCAGTATTAAAGGTAAGAAGAAGATGGAGGAAGAAGACTAAATTCATGAACCTGACCTAGAGTTGAATGAGGAACCTTTCTTGAAGGCCATAAAAGAACTAAGTGGCAAAGCTTTGGAGGGAATACCTTTATTTGGAGGAAATATGGATATTGAGGTAGTCATGGACTGGATTGAAGCCATGGAAAATCATTTTGAATGTGAAGGGATAAGTGAGGCCCAAAGGGTTAAAGTGGCCAAGTCTAGACTCAGAGGGTTAGCTTTGACTTGGTGGAAATACCTTTAGGATTGGAGGGTAAGTATGGGAAAGCATCCAATAGAAAATTGGAATGCTAAGGTAACAAAATTGAAAGAGAGTTATCTTCCAGAGGACTACGAAATATAAATCCATAGGAAGAGAAAAAACTTGAAGCAAAAAGACCTAGATGTGGCCTCATATACTGAGGAATTCCAAAGACTATGTTTAAGGTCTAAGTTGCAAGAAGAAGAGCCAATCAAAGTGGCCAGGTACTTGGGTGGGTTGAAGTGGAACATCTAAGAGGAGCTAAGTCTATGGACACCTACTACCATCCAAAAATATCATCAGTTGGCTCTAAAGGTGGAAGAGAAGAATAATAAGAAAGGGGATTCTATTTTCAAGAACAATAATAACAATAGAGGCAGGGGAAGAGAACAAAGGGGTCAAAGAGGAGGCTACCAAAGAAGGGGTAGTGAACAAAGGTCCCAAGGAGAAAACAAGTTGATAGAGAAGCAGATTGAGAACAATTCAAGAGGAGGCTATAATAGAGGAAGGGGTAACAATGAGGGTTCTAACAGAGGAAGAGGAGGTAGGAGTGGGTCCTACTTTGCTACAATGATATGCTATTATTGTGGGCAACTAGGGCATCCAACTTATAGATGTCCTGATAAGCCCTCTACAACAAATAGTGACAAAAGAGTAGCATATACCCATGAGGATACCCTTAGAGTCAAAAATCCAGAGGTGGACCATTTAGACTCAGAAATGGGTGAGAACCTAATGTTTAGAAGGGTCCTCATAAGGTAGCCAATCAAAGATGAGCCCAAACATAGGAGGGCACTGTTTAGAATCAAATGCAAGATTCTTGGAAAAGTATGTAAAGTGATTTTTGATTCTGGATCCACAGAAAACATCATTTTAGAGGAGGCAGTGGTGAAGCTAAAGCTAGCCAAAATACCCCATGTGAAACCTTATAAGGTGACATGGCTCAATAAAGGCCAGAGTGTCTTGGTCAATGAGAAAACATGGGTAGAATTCTCAATAGCAGGGTACAAGGACAAATTGCTTTGTGACATCCTTCCAATGGATGCTTGCCATTTTCTTCTTGGGAGGCCTTGGAATTTTGATAATGTCATAGTATATGATGGGAAGGAGAACTCCATTACATTTAAGAAAGAAGGAAAGACATTCAAAATTTAGTCTTTATTAGAGGATGAGGAACCATAGAGTAAAATTCCTAATGTCATGTTATGCAGTGGTAAGGAGTTGGTGAATGATATCAGAGATGATGAGGGAGAAGGTTATGCCATTTTGCTAAGACCTAAGGAGGAGGAGACACCAGTAAAGGAACCACTACCAAAGGAAGTGCAAGAATTGCTTGAGAAATATAAGGAAATTGTGAATGATGGCACTCCTGCAACCCTACCACCTAAGAGGGTTATAAGTCATCAAATAGACTTTGTGCCAGGGGAGTCCTTGCCCAATAAAGTAGCATACACATTAACTCCAGATCAGAACTTGGAGATAGCAAGACAAGTATAAGAACTCTTGGATCAAGGCTTGATCAAGAAGAGAATTAGCCCATGTGCAGTCCCGGTTGTTTTAGCATCAAAGAAGGGGGGAAACTAGAGATTATGCATAGAATCAAGGGCTATAAAAATAATTAAAATAAGGTACAAGTTCCTAATCCCAAGGAGAGAGGATCTTATGGATTGCCTAAGTGGGGCAAGGTATTTCACAAAGTTAGATTTGAAAAGTGGTTATCACCAAATCAGTGTGAAGGAAGGTGATGAATGGAAAATGCCATTCAAAACCACAAATGGGTTATATGAAAGGCTTGTGATGCCATTTGGCCTCTCAAATGTTCCAAGCACATTCATGAGGCTTATGAATGAGGTGCTCAAGGATTATACTGGAAAGTTTGTAGTGGTATATCTTGATGATATACTAATTTTTAGTAAGACAAGAGAGGAACATGTCAAACATGTGGAGGTAGTATTAAAGAGCTTACATGAAGAGAAGTTGGCCATCAACCTTGAGAAGTGTGAGTTCTTTAAAAAAGATCTAGTCTACTTGGGCTTTGTGGTGTCCAAGGGGTCTTTGAAGATGGACAAAGACAAAGTTGCTGCAATCTTGAATTAGCCTCCACCTACCACAACCACTGAGGTAAGGATTTTTCATGGCCTTGCCCAATTTTACAAAAATTTATTTAGGAACTTCAGTGGGATATGTGCTCCACTAATGGATACCATTAAGGGTGGGGTTAAAACTAAGTTCAGATGGACTTTGGAAGCTGAAAAACCTTTTGAAATGTTGAAAAGACAAGTGGCTACTCAACCTGTCCTATAGTTTCCAAGATTTGATAAGTTATTTACCATTGAGTGTGATGCTAGTGGAATGGTAGTAGGGGGTGTGTTAAGTCAAGAGGGCAGACCTATTTCCTTCTTCAGTGAAAAATTAAATGAGGCCAAGAAGAAATATTCTTCTTATGACTTAGAGCTATATGCTCTAGTCCAATCTTTGAGGAAATGGAGGCATTATCTATTGCCTAAAGAATTTTTAGTATTTACTGATAATTAGGCCCTTAGCTACAGAAACACATAAGAAAAGCTAAGTAATAGGCATCTAAAGTGGATGGAATATTTGCAGGCATTCACATTTACTATCAAGCACAAGAAGGGTCAACTCAACAAGGTGGCAGATGCTTTAAGCAGGAGATTGTTAATAGTGCAAGAAGTCCACTTGAATAGCATTGGGGTTGAGAGTTTCAGAGACCTATACAAGTTATATGAGGATTTTCGTGAGGCCTATAAGGTATGTGTTGACTTTGAGAACCATTTTCATAGAAATTTCTGTGATTACACTTTACAGAATGGTTTGTTGTTTAAAGGTAATCAGTTATGTGTACCCAAGGGGTCAATGAGGATGAACATCATCCAAGAGAAGCATAATGTCTCTCTAAGTGGTCATTTTGGTAAGGAAAGACCTTGGAATTGGTCCAAAGGTTCTACCATTGGCCAAAATTGGTGAAGGATGTCACCAAGTATGTAGAACAGTGTGTTATTTTCATGAAGGCAAAAGGAGGAATGAGTAATGCAGGGTTGTATCAGCCTCTGCTTGTCCCTAATAGACCATGGGACTATGTAAGTATGGATTTCATTGTGGGGTTACCCAAAACTAAATAGGAGTATGATAGCATTTATGTAGTTGTTGATAGGTTTAGTAAAATGGGACATTTCATTCCATGTAGAACTACTAATGATGCTGTCCACATAGCTTATTTGTATTTCAAGGAAATAGTAAGGATCCATGGTCTTCCTTTGAGCATTGTCTCTGATAGAGATGTAAAGTTTATGAGTCATTTTTCGAGAACTTTGTGGACAAGGCTGGGTACTAACCTATCTTTTGGTTTAACTTACCACCCTCAGACTGATGGTCAAACTGAGGTGGTCAATAGAGTGCTAGGTAACCTCTTGAGGTTCCTAACTAAGGAATATGGACAGGCTTGGGATGTGGTTATTCCTCAAGCAGAATATGCTTACAATGATAGAAAGAATAGGATGGCAGGCAAGAGTCCATTTGAGGTGGTTTATGGCATGCATCCTAGGGGTGTTTGTGAGCTCAGGTATATTGGTGGAATGGAGTACAGAAGTGGCCATGCAGAAGACTTCACTTCTACCATGAAGGAGATACAAGATCAAGTAAAGAAGCAGATACAGGACAATCAACTTAAGTTGAAAGCCAAAGTGGATGAGAAAAGGAAGGATGTTTAGTTTGAAGTGGGTGAATATGTGATGGTCCACTTGAAAAATTATAGACTATAGAAGGCTGTCCTTACCAAAATTTAGATGAAAAGGGTGGGACCATGCAAGATCTTAGCCAAGTATGGAGCTAATGCATATAAGGTGGACTTACCATCAGATTTGAGCATCTCTCCCATATTCAATGTTCAAGACCTCATAGAGTTTAGGGGAAAGATGGAAGAATTTGATCCAACTAGTCAAGGGGTCAATGCCGATGTGGAGGTTACTGTCTTGCCTCCAAAGTTTCCTATGGTGGCTGATAAAGTCCTGGACTCCCGGGTCAAGAAGACCACTAGACACAAAGTATACATGGAGCATTTGATTTAGTGGAAGGGTAGACCAGAATCAGAGGCCTCATGGATTTTAGAGGTGGATTTCAAGAAGGTGGGAATCTCAGAGGAGCTAATGTCCACTGGAGTAACATGAATTCTTCTTTTGGGGGAGTATGGTGCAGGAGCACCTAGGTAGGCTAGTTGTGGAAATGTAACCTAGGGATTTCTCTTTCTTTGTTTTGGCTTGTAGTGGTTCTAGCTAGCCCACTAGGTGAATAAAGGGACCAAGATTCCTAGTGTGTGAAGTGTTTGTAGGAGGATAGGTCTTATTTGTTCCTTGGTGACCCTTAGGTCCAATTAGGCCCAATTGGGGAATTTTAGCATTTTGTGGAAAAATGAGCCAAGAGAGGGACTAGAGGTCCTTTTTGATGTTGTTTCATCATATTTAGTGGATTGGAAAAGTTTGGCTAGGGTTTGACCAAGTTTGGCAATCAAACCCAAAAGTTGCTAAAAGTTGTCAATGTTGTCATTGACAACATTGACAACTTTTAAGACAAATTAGCATCTTCAAAGAAATTGGTTGGGTAAATTTATGAAACAAACCATTTAGTGTTTGGGTCATCTATATAAGACCATCCTTGGGATTTGTGAAGGGTTTTCAAGTTTAATAAATTTTATGTACAGACTGTGTTAAGCAATAACAGTGTGAATTTGTGTGTTTCACGGTGATCGGGCAATGTAATGGATTGAGAGTGTTTCTGTAAGTTTTGTTTCATGTAATGTAGGTTAGTATTGAAATTATTATGTTGTTATTTTTGTATTTTGAATAGTTTTAATTTTTTTATAAAATCTTGAAAGTTCAGTCCAGTCACTGGTTTGGTTTTGAGCACTGGTTGCAAATGGAGTCTTAGCTTTCTTTTCCACTGTGGCTTTGGCTTGGGCCCTTTGATTATGAAATTAGACTCCATGTACATTTTTTAAATATTAGGATGTGCCCTGGAAGTGGTGGAAATTATTTTTAAGATGATTCCTTAGGTGAGCCAGAGTAGCATGGCTAGGGATCATTAGAGGTTGCAGAGCTAGCTAGAGGGATTGAAAGCATCCATAGCTTCAATCAGTGGAAGTGGGAAGGAAGAGGAGTTAGAGGAGGACCCCCAACTAGGAGGAGAATTTTTTAGGAGTTATCTTGTTGGCCAAGAAAGTTCATTTCTTGTGCAGACAGCAAAGGAGGCCTAAAACCCTAAATTTTAGGCATGAAAGTAGGAAGGACTGTACGAACACTACAGGGGCCTAAAACCTAGAAAATATTTAGTGTCTCTAAAAAGGGTGTCTAGATACTAAGCCTAATTGGCACTTGTTAAGACATTTTCCAAAGATAATGCAGAAAAGTTGACCAGATAGGGCTAATTGCTTGTAGCCCTATTTTGGGGGTAATTGCATAGGTTCTTGGAGCTTGTTTGTGTTTTTGAAGAAATGTGAGTTTGTAGAGGTTGGAATTGGTCCTATTGAAATCTTCAAATTCTGCCTTTTCAATTTGGTGGAGATTGGAATCCATTTAGATCAGATTGTGCAAATGGGCAAGAAAGACCCAATTGGGTCTAGTATGAGGTTTACAAAGTTGTGAGTTCTATTTTTGTCGGTGTTTACTAGTTGAAGGAAATTAGGATCTTGTGATAAGATACCTAAGGAGCCTAGGGTGAATAGAAGAACCCTAGTAGGTCAGTGATTGACCTAAGAGACCCTAGAAGAGGTCTAAGGAGCAAGACTAGTACTACATCAAAGTGGTATCAGAGCAAGTTGAGAAACTTGGGAAAATTGGTTATGTCAGAGGTGGAATCTTGTGGTTCTACAAAGATGGTGACAAATGCAGAACTAGATAAGGATATGGAGGAGCAAAAGGAGAAAAATAGATTCCTTGAGGGTACCTTGGAAGAAATGATAGTAAATATGGAAGAACTAGTAGATGCTACTAGGAAGAATGAATATGAAGTAGAATCCAGTAGTAAAGGTAAGAAGAAGATGGAGGAAGAAGACTACACTCCTGAACTTGACCTAGTGTTGAATGAGGAACCTTTCTTGAAGGCCATAAAAGTACTAAGTGGCAAAGCTTTTGAGGGAATACTTTTATTTTGAGGAAAGATGGATATTGAGGTTGTCATTGACTGGATTGAAACCATGGAAAATCATTTTGAATGTGAAAGGATAAGTGAGGCCCAAAGGGTTAAAGTGGCCAAGTCTAGACTCAAAGGGTCAGCTTTGACTTGGTGGAAATATGTTCAGGATGAGAGGGTAAGTATGGGAAAGCAACCAATAGCAAATTGGAATGCTATGGTAACAAAATTGAAAGAGAGTTATCTTCCATAGGACTATGAAATACAAATCCATAGGAAGAGACAAAACTTGAAGCAGAAAGACCTATATGTGGCCTCATATACTAAGGAATTCCAAAGACTATGTTTAAGGTCTAAGTTGCAAGAAGAAGAGCCAATCAATGTGGCCAGGTACTTGGGTGGGTTGAAGTGGAAGATCCAAGAGGAGCTAAGTCTATGGACACCTGCTACCATCCAAAAATGTCATCAGTTGGCTCTAAAGGTGGAAGAGAAGAATAAGAAGAAAGGGGATTCTAGTTTCAAGAACAATAATAACAGTAGAGGTAGGGGAAGAGAATAGAGGGGTCAAAGAGGAGGCTACCAAGGAAGGGGTAGTGTACAAAGGTCCCAAGAAGAAAACAAGTTGATAGAGCAGCAGACTAAGAACAATTCAAGAGGAGGCTATAAGAGAGGTAGGGGTAACAATGGGGGTTCTAACATTGGAAGAGGTGGTAGGAGTGGATCCTACTTTGCTACAATGAAATGCTATTGTTGTGGGAAACTAGGGCATCCATCTTAAAGATGTCCTGATAAGCCCTCTGTAACAAATAGTGACAAAAGAGTAGCATATACCCATGAGGATACCCTTAGTGTCAAAACTCTAGAGGTGGACCATTTAGACTCAGAAATGGGTGAGAACCTGATGTTTAGAAGGGTCCTAATAAGGCAGCCAATCAAAGATGAGCCCAAACATAGGAGGGCACTATTTATAATCAAATGCAAGATTCTTGGAAAAGTATGTAAAGTGATTATTGATTCTGGATCCACAGACAACATCATTTTAGAGGAGGCAGTGGTGAAGCTAAAGCTAGCCAAAATACCCCATGTGAACCCTTATAAGGTGACATGGCTCAACAAAGGCTAGAGTGTCTTGGTCAATGAGCAAACATGGGTAGAATTCTCAATAGTAGGGTACAAGGACAGATTGCTTTGTGACATCCTTCCAATGGATGCTTTCCATTTGCTTCTTGGGAGGCCTTGGAAGTTTGACAATGGAGCAATATATGATGGGAAGGAGAACTCCATTACATTTAAGATAGGAGGAAAGACATTCAAAATTTAGTCTTTATTAGAGGATGGGGAACCATAGAGTAAAATTCCTAATGTCATGTTATGCAGTGGTAAGGAGTTGGTGAATGATATAAGAGATGATGAGGGAGAAGGTTATGCCATTGTGCTAAGACCTAAGGAGGAGGAGACACCAGTAAAGGAACCACTACCATAGGAAGTGCAAGAATTGCTTGAGAAATATAAGGAAATTGTGAGTGATGGCACTCCTGCAACCCTACCACCTAAGAGGGTTATAAGTCATCAAATAGAATTTGTGCCAGGGGAATCCTTTCCCAATAAAGAAGCATAAAAGTTGACTCCAGATTGGAACTTGGAGGTAGCAAGACAAGTACAAGAACTCTTGGATCAAGGCTTGATCAAGAAGAGCATTAGCCGATGTGTAGTCTTGGTTGTTTTAGCATCAGAGAAGCGGGGAAAGTGGAGATTATGCATAGAATCAAGGGCTATGAATAGGATTACAATATGGTATAGGTTCCCAATCCAAAGGATAGAGGATCTTATGGATTGCCTAGGTGGGGCAATGTATTTCACAAAGCTAGATTTGAAAAGTGGTTATCACCAAATCAGGGTGAAGGAAGGTGATGAATGGAAAATGAAGTTCAAAACCACAGATGGGTTATATGAATGGCTTGTGATGCCATTTGGCCTCTCAAATGCTCTGAGCACATTCATGAGGCTTATGAATGAGGTGCTCAAGGATTATACTGGAAAGTTTGTAGTGGTATATCTTGATGATATACTAATTTTCAGTAAGACAAGAGAGGAACATGTCAAACATGTGGAGGCAGTATTGAAGAGGTTACATGAAGAGAAGTTGGCCATCAACCTTGAGAAGTGTGAGTTCTTTAAACAAGAGCTAGTCTACTTGGGCTTTGTGGTGTCCAAGGGGTCTTTGAAGATGGACAAAGACAAAGTTGATGTAATCTTGAACTAGCCTCCACCTACCACAACCACTGAGGTAAGGATTTTTCATGGCCTTGCCCAATTTTAAAAAAAAATTATTAGGAACTTCAGTGGGATATGTGCTCCACTAATGGATACATTAAGGGTGGGGTCAAAACTAAGTTCATTTTTCACAGACTGTCCATTAATTATTAAATCAACTGCTGGGCTTCCAGGGTTTGAATACTTGGGTATAACTACCTTCACCAACATGATATCTGCAAGTTTCCCTATAACATGGACTATTTGAGGGTCCTTCTTCTTCCTTCCAATATTTTTAAGGCATGCTTCCTTAATATTTTTTTCATAGAGAGGAACATCTTTGATAGCTTGGAACAGAGGGATTTGGATGTGTATGTTTTTTAGCTACTCAAGAATATAAAATGGCATTTATTATCGGGATATAGGTTGTTCTATGTTAAGCCTATGTGGAAAAGGAGGATTAACTAAGGTGTGAACATCAATTTTTCTGGATATATGAGTTGATTGGGTGGTATTTTGCAATGTATCTTCTGGAAGTGGTGCTGATGTTGCAGGAGTGTCTACAACTTCCATGATAATAGGATGTTTAGGTTCAGGTAGAGTGGTACTGAATCTCAAATGGATATTAGATATCTCTAGTGCATAGGCAAGGTACTTTTGAGTATCAGTAGTAGACATTGGCTATTGTTGTTTCTTGTTGTTAGGATTAGGCTGCGGCTGAGAAAGTAATTGGGTTGGGTTTGGATTAGAACTAGTGGCTGCAAGAGGTGGGATTATTGTAGGTGGAGGCACTGGAGGTGGTAACTATGGAAAAAAATATTTTGGTTCGGGCACTATGGAGGCCCCCTCCATTGGTTATTTTTCTTCCAATTCCCTTATGGTGGTTGCCATTGATTCTGAGGCTAAGGCCACTGGTTATTTTGTTGGTTAGGCCACTGGTTATTTCAGGCAGGTTGAGAGTAATGAGAAGGATTCTGATAAATTTGGATTTTCCATTGATTATTTTAAGGATTAGAAAATTGCAAAGGGTCCTGAGGCATACCTTGTCTTGAAGCCCATGGTCGACGTTGAGCAAAAAAGAACACTTGCTCATCATCTCCTTCTATCTTCATGTACTCAGTAGGCAAATGTTGATTCTCCAGGTTCACCACCAGCTTGCATCCCTAGTCTTTCTTTTGTTTATGACAATGAGGACATTACTTAGCTAACTGCGATTCAACATTTGCATGCTTCTTCTTGGCAGTCATGGTGTCGAGATGTGTAGCAACATCATTAATGATGTCTTTTTTGAAATTCAAAAATAAGTTAGATATCTCCAGCTTGGAAATGCTAGAACTAATCCCATTAGTGACTGTGGACTGATATCCTCTACCTTTCCTCACAATTGATCTTGAATAGTTGAGACATATTTTATTGAGGTCATCCCAAGAAGATTGGGATATGTCTCCACTAGCCATGAGGTCTAGTGCTTCCAGACAGCTGTCATTTACTCCTCTTAAGAAGAATAATTTTTGTGAATCCTCTGCCAGCACATGTTGGAGATTCTTCTGCATTATGTACAAGAAATGTGAAACATAATCCTCCAAGGTTTCATCCTCCTTTTGTGACATTCAAAAAATATCATCTCCCCTTGGGTCACTCCCCTTGCAATACTCTTTGTATTTCTGCAGAAACAGGGTCTGCATCTCATCCCAGGTGCTTTCTGCATTAGCTCCTAAGCCCATGAACCATCATAAGGCTGACTCTTTCATTGTTTCTAGAAAAAGTTTGAGTTTGTGGGCATCAGTGTTATAATCAAAGATACGACAGAGAATGCCAAACTCGAACAAAAAGGTGTCAGGATCTTCAATTATCAGGCCATAAAAATTTGGAAGCATGGCAGTGGGTATGTTTTTGAGATTAGCATTGTTTATAAGGCTTGGAAGAGGAAATGAGAAAGTAGGTTGTGCCATTATTGGAGGTTTTTGGAAATGGATTTGCTATTGGAAAGGAACATTAGCTATAGGATTGTTAACAACAGGTGCATTTGGGCCAGAATTATCGAGAAAGCTGGACAAAATTTCAGAAAAAGGTTGAAGACCACTTATATCAAAAGGCTTTTTTCTAGAGGAAGATGTTTCAAGAAATTTAGGACTTGCGTCAACAAAAGGTAACTTAAAGGTAACTTAACTTCTTCAACTTCTTCATTCAATTTCTTAGACTCTCCTAGAAGAAATATGCCATATTCATCTCATCTTCTTCCTCTTTGATGCATGCAAATGAATTCTTCACACTTGTGAAGCAAATTTAGGACTGCAAACCACTATCTAAAAGCTAGCTAGAAATGAAAAAGATGACTTAGAAAGGTTCTCAGCTTGACACCATCCCTGGCAGTGGTGCCAAAAATGAACCGCCTCACAATAGGTTCTTAGTAATCATGCCCAAAGCCTCTCATAGGAATAGTTTATTCAATCTAAGGATTACTTCTCCCACCATGAGGTGCATTTAATTTTTCAACCTAGGGATGTATACTTGAAATGGTACGGCACAATATGTGCACTAAGTCCCTCAAAGAGTCTTTCTACTTATGCTGCAGG
The DNA here is from genome assembly GCA_018584345.1 of Thuja plicata. Taxonomy (NCBI): domain Eukaryota; kingdom Viridiplantae; phylum Streptophyta; class Pinopsida; order Cupressales; family Cupressaceae; genus Thuja; species Thuja plicata. Next base: position 630,825 of record MU228525.1, on the reverse strand, counting down.
AAGGTAAAATGCATGAAAGAAGTTTACACTAGAGCTGTATGAAAGTAAACACACTTACTCCTTACTGAAATGAATACTGGAAATTGTAAACTCTACTTAAGCCTATTCTTTCAACCTAGAGCATTCACTATAACTATCCTTGTAGGTGCTGCAGGAACATTCACAAAGTATAATTCTGTAGGAAGAAACCCTAATCTTCTATCTGAAATATTGGGGATGCTGAAAGTAAATCTACTATACTCTATTCTAATCCACCTCCCAAGTGGGCCCCCTTGGTTGGATTCTACTAATCTACTAACACAAACTGTAAACCAAAAATCACTTCATTATATTTCAAGAACTGATTACATAAGAACAATACATAAATTGGAAAATAACTTGCTGTGCAAGATGCAACAATGTATTCCCAAAAACTTTCAAACTTAAAAACTAATAGTCAAATCCCTATAAATATAGGATTGACACTTTATTCCAAAATAGAAAATAAAAGATTTGACTGAAATCATGCCAGAGAAGAAAGGGAAATATAACAGGCCATGACATGTGCAATAAAGTTTGGGCAACCAATTCAACACAATGATGAGTGTAGAGGGAATATAACAGTGCTACATTCCTACATTTGTAGAATAGTGGCTCCTCTTTTATATTAGCCATGTCTTCTGGTGCCATGATGGTTACCTGTCACAGTTGGACCTCAACAGTCTCTTTTAAATGCTGCCGACCACTCTCAAGCTGCTCCTACTTCCTTGCAGGCTAGTTATCATGCAAAAATATTCATACAAGTAAACTTAATCAAATTGATCCAAATATTAGAACACACATTCTGATAGCTATATGAAATAATGCAATATATATGATATTGGAAAAACATGACATAACTATCTACCCATGGGTTTGATGGTTCTAACTATACAGATCAATATGTTTTGGTAATACATAAAATAGAGTATTAAGATCAATATAATAAAGACAACAAATGGTCTCATCAACCTGTAGGTGACCACTTGCACTATCAGTCTGTCTAGACTCCAAACCAATGGAAATATCTCATACTTTTCTTCTAATAAATCATCCTATCATACTTTTGGTCAATCTTGGTCAAACATGACCTCCCATCAAGTACATATTTTGTCCTAACCACTTGAGACCTATTTCTAATCAGATTATCTTCTTGCATCATGTTATTAATCAAATTTATTTTGATCATCGGGGCACCTAGCCATATTTTGATTTTTGTCCTGAGGGGGCAGGATCAGGACATCAACATTACAGTGATCACATCCTCAATCAAGAACCCATTGCTTGGGGAATCTCAGCTTCATCACACCAAATCAATTTGAGATCATCTTAAGTCAATGTCAACCTAGTCAATGGTCTTATACAATGACAAATACACTTGAAACTAGACAAGATCAGTCTTATACGAGCTGTTTATTATTTAAAGAAGATAAATTGATTGAATTGGCTTCATCGCTTCAAATCAAGTAAATTTAATTTCTTTCTAATTAAATCTCTTAATGGTAATTAGTTTCATTGCTTCAAATCAAACTGGTTATTCATTCAAACCAATCAAAAGGTTTAAGAGTTCCTAATAGATGTTCAGTTTCATCGCTTCAAATCAAACTGAGCATATTATTTTATATTTTTGATCGATCTTCATCCAATCAAGCTTGGAGTCGGTCTTCTTCAAAAGAATGGTTTCATCGCTTCAAATAAAAAATATTCTGGGTCTTCTCACTAACATGACTTTGACTCAATGCGCTGATCACATATCAATTCAAAGAGGGGCAAATGTAATGACCTAAAAGTGGTCACCTAAACCCTAGACTCCTAATCTCAATCACATATCAATAATCCCTAATCTTGATAATTCTAAGTCCTAAACCAAACATGTAATTCATCAATTTCAAGCTAATCTAACCTAAACCCTAGGTCCTAATTAATCATTGTACTTGATTAATTAATTAATTATTACAAATACAATATATTGGAAAATAAACCTTAAGTTAATTATTTAATTGATATTCTAATATATTAATTAAATAAAATTGCTAAATTGTCAATAAAATCCAAAAAGGAATTAAATTAATTAATAAAAAAAATTGTGCATTTAAAATCAATTAAATCTTCAAAAATGCATATGATGTCATCAATTTCAGTTAATTGATTATCAAATTGGAAACAAATCTATTTTATTCAATTAACTTATTTTATCTTTTCTCATTTTGAAAACAAAGCTATTAACTAAAAACAGATTTTGGAAGTTTCCAAAATAACTGATCAGTCAGTTTAGTCAACTGAATCATTTGACCAATCATCATATTTGCACATGGATTGTGCTTTTTGAATTGAATCTTTACACATACACGCATTATTTTTCTGACTACATGTTACTTCATTTATTAGACGCGCTACTTTATCTGACCTTTGGAGCTAGGATTTGCTACGCGCTGCTTTAACTTTGAAAAGCGTAAAAATAAGTGTTTCCTACGCGCTACATCGCATCACTCTACACGCTATTTTACATTGCAGATGTGTAAATTCATTTTGTACGTGCTAATTTAACCTACTCTACGTGCTACTTTGCACAAATTAAAAATTTCTACCTTAATAAGCGTTAAAATCAATTTTTCATCAAATAAATTTCAAAATTGATCAAATAAAGGAGGTTAATAGCACTCACCAGAGGTCCATACTCAGTTGGTCACTGGAATTGACTCCTGCACTCAAATCTGTGCTCCTGAATCAAAATCACTATCACTATCAACTCATTTTTCACCCAGAGAAAAAGAGAGGTAAAAAGTGAAAATGAAATGTGAAAAATGACCCTTTTCACCCCAATTTATACTTTTTGACCTTTTGAAAGGGTATTTTTTAATCCTTTGACCTATTTGAGTTGATTTCTTCACAGGGGCATATATCTTTTTCAAATTGATTTTATCGGGACCCTCATCAAAACTTTCTAGATCCCCGTCAGCATTATTCCACATTATTTTGATTCTCTTCCCGAGGGGGTATCCTATCTATATCAATGGATTGATATAAGGAGTCACATTGTAACATTTTTTATTATCATCAGGGGCAACATCCTATCAATCAAATCTACATCGATCAAACTGCATTTGGGGCATTTAAATTTTTAATCATTACCAGGGAGATATTTTTCAAATCAGTGGTTCATATTAGGTTTCTTCATCCAATACCAATCAGATCAGGCATCAAAATTGTTTTGAATTAGGGTTTATCAGATCATCAGACATTTCTTTGAACCAATGCGCTTCACACATCATTTCAAAGAGGGGCATTTGTAGACACCTAATTTTGGTCAAGGTGAATTAATCAGGCTTAAAGTGAGAAAAATCAATGCAAATCAATCAAATCATGAATTAATTAAATTATTATCAAAAGCCTTGGATTAATCAAATCAAATAAATCAAATTAATTGTGCAATTAAAATTAATCATTTAATTGCATAGTTAAAAATCAATTTAAATCAAATCCAACCCTTTTAAGGGTGCACATGGCTAAAGAAATCAATTAATTAAATCCCTTAATTTCCTCATTCCTCACATGGGATAAAATTGATCAACCAATGAGGATTGAGAATGGAAATTCACATGGATCAAGCCAAATTCATCCTCCATCACACATCTTGCAATTGCATCTTGATCACTCAAATTGTCCCCTTATTTGAAACTACCGTTTAAATTGTCTTAACCTTTGAGACAATTGACTTAACCAATCTCTAATCATGGGTTTATCAACTCTACCCTCTACCCTTGGAAAATCCTTTAAATAGAAGCCATTTTTAATGCATTTACATCACACACGCTCATGAAGAAAAGCATCATCACTATATGCAAATAGTTTTGAATTCATAGAAATTACATCTTTAGGATTTGCATTTTAGTAAGAAATTGGAGTTAAATAAGCATAAATTTTTATCAATTCATTTTAGGACTGTCGTTATGAATGCAATTCATGAGGATGGTGAAATGAAAGGTTTTGATGATTGGAAGCTTGACCTCTGACAAATGGCACCAAAAATTATTTGTCACACGAGGGAGGAATATAGTGAAAATGTTCAAAGTTTCAATATATTCCAAGATATGATTATAACACTGGATGTTGGATTTGAAAGTTTATTGAAGAGGTGAGAACAAGGTGAGAATGATGACGAAGGTGCACCATGAAAAAATCCCCAACTTGTTTAGGTGCACCATGACCTTCCAAGGAATTACCACTCATTGCTTTCAAAGATCTCAAGAATGGTTCTTCTTGAAGCGTAGGGTCTGACTTTGGTATTATGTCTTCCTCAACCACTAACTTACCCTTTCCATCAGCTTCTCTCATCAGTTCACTGATTTCTATAGTCTTAAGCTGCACTTCTTCTAACTTAGTTTCCATTTTGGCCAACTGTTCCTTCAGGAGTCTATTCTCCTCTTTCTACTCTTCTACATCCTTTTCCAACTCAGCATTGGTCACCATTTTGAATGAATCTATAGACTCTTCTGAAGATAACACCAAAAAAAAACAAGCCCAATATTTAGACCCTATTACCAATCTGATGGGGACATGGGGTCCTTCTCTATAGAGTCAGCCTGAATCTAATCTAAGGTCTCTCTCCTATATCTCCTAGGGTACTTTCAAACCCTAATCTGAAGTAAGTCACTAAGAACTTCACTTCCTTCTCAAGACCCGGTTCCCATCAACAAGTTATTCTTCCACACTCGGTGAACCTACAAGGGTATATTCATTCTGAATAAACCAACTCATTTAGCCAATGCACTCATAACATCTTTCACACTTTCTTTCCTAGCCAGACTATTACTGAGCTCGCCTAGGGTAAGAACTCCAAAATCATGACTGTCACTTCTCGTACCAAAAACAAAGAAAATGAAACTATATATAGGGGCTCCTCTCATATTACATCTAGGAACATGGCTCTCATCATGAATTCAAGAACCTTGGGGAGCCATTCAATATTTACAACCCAGAACAGGCTAGGAATTTACAACTAAAAAAATGAAAACAAAAGACTAACTACTTGCACACAGAGTAAAAAAAATGCTTAAACATACAACCTGCAACTTTTCATTAACTGGAAAATGATAAAAACTATACAAAATATCAAACTCTTTCAACTGATCCTTCTTTCAACTTTCACTACTCCCTTCAAGAATGAAGACTTGCAAGATCTTTTATAATCTTCCCATCATTGGAACAACCTTAATTGCCCACTCAAGTCAAAAGCATCTTTTTAGGAACTGTTACAACTGACCATACTGTCCACTAAAGACAAAAGCCTATTTTCCCAGGCCATTGTAATTGAATGTACTGAGCAACAACAATACATACCGAGCATCAAAACATGCCACCAAGCAACATTAGTACCGAGCACATCACTACCAAGCACCATCAGTACTAAGCAGCATCAGTACTGAGAAACATTAGTATCGAGTACCGAGTAGTACCAAGAAACATTAGTACTGAGTACCGAGCATTAGTACCTTGCATCATTACCAAGCATCAGTATCAAGGATCATCACCGAGAAACAATATATGTCGAGTACTTAAGTACATACTGATAAACTTATCTAAGGTTCCTAATGCCTTGGTTGGATTTCCAGAGGCTTTCAAAACTACCTCAGCAACACATAATTAAACTAAAAACATGCATCTAAGCAACTCGGGTGTTTGTTTACCAATTTGACCCAGTTCACACTCGGTCATTACAAGAGTGAAGGAACAAACACCTTACAAACCAACTTTAAAAAATCCAAAATATTCCTAAGGGCCTTTAATCCTTAGTTCTCTAGGTGCTCTTGCACCATAGATCCTAAACCCTAATTCTAATGCTAAACCCTAAGCCTTAATCTTAACTATAATACTAATCCTTAACCATAAATCCTAAACCATAATAATAACATGGTGTAAGCTCTATAAATAATTCTAATCTTAAACCCTAATCCTACCACTAACCCTAAATATTAACTCTAAAAAACCTTAACCTTAATCCTAATACTAACCATGATCTAAACCCTACATTGATTCTACCTTTCTCTCTTCCCCCCTTCTCTCTCCCCCTCTTCCCCAACTCTCTCCCCCTCTCTCACTGTCTCCCTATTTCCCCATAAACCTACCACACACTTTTTCTTTCCTCCAAGCTCCCTTTCCACTCTCTCATTATCTCCCTCCCTACCCCATCTCCTTACCATTCTCTAACATTCATCAAAGTATCTAAAATTATCACAAGTAGGAGAGTGTGAAGGTTAGCCTCTATTGTTATTTCATCATGGACAAGAGTAACTTAGATTACATAGTAAAATAGTAATTTGAATATTGTTTGATGGAAATAATATTAGATGAAGTTATTTAAAAGTGTTCTTTTTGAATGGTTTATTAGAGAAAAAACATAAAAGAAACGTTATGATTATAAGGAGTGGAAGGAATATATGGGGAATGAGTTTAAGAATAGAGAGGGATATTTTAAAATGGAGAGAAAATAAATATGAAGAGAAAGAGAGGGAGATATAGATATATGGGAAGGGAAAAGGAGAAAGGTATATTCCTATCTATCATTATCTTCCTATAGAGGTAGAGGGAGAGATAAATATAATGAGAGATAAGATAAAATAATATAAATATGTAGATAGAGGGGGAAGGGAGATATGGATATAGGGATAGGAAAACATAAAGAAGTAGATATAGACTTATAATTATATATAAAAATATAGTTTACATATAAGATAGCTTTAGTTGGTGCATTTTTCTATTGTAGTTGTAAGGTTTGGAAGAGGGTTCTCTAGGATGCATGGAAAAACTAGGAGGAATAGGAGGAAGATATGGGATCAATGAAGATGGGATAATTTTCTTTCTTGGTAGGAGGAAAAAAAGGAATAATACTAGGCTGAGAGATAAAGGTATGTGCACCTCAACATTATAACATTGTAAATATAAAGTTTTAAGTTTTGTATAATGATGGGGGAGAAAGGGAGAGAGAGGTGGGGAAAATGGGGAGAAGGAAAATACAGAGAGAGTGAGATAGAGGGAAAGAGAGAGGGGGTAAGGGAGAAATTATTTAAGGTTTAGGGCTTAGTTTAAACACCAAACATTGGGTTGAAGGACTAAAGTATAATCTATTGAGTGTGGCATAACTAAACAATACATGTCACTGACTAGAATTTCAGAATGGAAAGGTAAAAGTTTTTGATCAGAAAGGAAGTCTGATTGCCACTGGAGAACAATATATAGGTAACTTATTTTACCTTGATACATCTACTAAGAGTTTTTTATATGCTAAAGTTGAGGATGCATGGGTATGGCACAAGAGGTTATGTCATGTGAATTTTGACAATTTAATTAAAGTGAACAAAAAGAATAGAGTTAGAGCTCTACCGAGATTGGAGAAACCTGAGAATGTCATGTGAAAATAATTTCAAGTTGGTAAGATGAATAAGTTGTTGGAACTATATTGAGATGATGTACTGAGAGGGGAGGGGTGAATCAGTACCTCTAAAACTTTTCTTGGTTAGCCCATTAACCCTTAGTCATCAGTTTGTAATTTATCTTATCTAACTGTTCATCTTTCTTTATGCATATGTAATCATATCATACATTATTTTGATATGTAACAATAATAGAAACATTCATGAAAATAGATAACACATGGCACAAGATATGATATTGCAAAAAACTCCTATTAAGGAAGTAAAAATTGCGGTGGGGATTGTTACCCACAAACTTCACTATCTGTAGATAAGAAGGGGCCGGTTAAGGCTTACAATTTGGTCACTTCTAATGACCTACCCTATTAGGAGTATTACAATGGAGACCTATTAAGATCTACTTCATTTGAAGCTTTAGCAACACTGTTAAGTGTGCACTCTGTTAAGAGATTTGGAAAGAACGGTT
>MU228525.1:597136-621905 GCA_018584345.1 Thuja plicata | reverse complement strand
TTTGATTCTAAAGGCAAAGGTACTTACAACTTTTCAAAAAGGTGGGAATGTGAGGACTTGACTTCCTCCATCATTTTCTCCCATTTCTCCTTCATCATTTCTAGAGCCATGTGCTCTAGTGAAATCCCTACATGGATATCATAGATGCTATCTACTACAGACATCTCCAGGGTTGCTATTAGATTTTTTGCTGCAGAAATATGTTGTTGCAGAATTGTAAGATTTGGTAGAATATGTGCTTGTAGTTTAGTGATCTCACCTCTGAATTGAGTCTCAGAATCCCATATTTCTTGTCTTAGCCTATTTGCCTCAATGACCGTGTCATGATGTGCCTTTATGCTGTCGGTTTTTGAGGTTAGGCTTTGTGCACTCTTTGTGACATTTGAGTTAATTTTTGCAAGTTTGTCACTGTTCTCTTTTCCATATTTCTCTAGTGTGCACATTTTCTAAACTAAGGTGATTGCCTCAGCAATCATTGGCTCTAATTCATCACTGAGTTCTGAGAGTTTCACCTTGTTCAGTGCTACTTCTTGGCTGATTTTATCAATTAGCTTGAAATGATATTTCTTTTCTTCTTGCTCTTCCATTGCTTGATCTACCTCTATACCTTTCTCTGTTATAGCATTTGTGAGAACAACAATTTGTTCCTTGACTAAAGTATTTTCTTCAAGTTTCACTTCAGGAACCAGTTGGTTGAGTATCTCTTTAGCCTTGTCAAGTGCCATGTTTTCTCTGTGTTCTTGGATCATCTTCTTCTGTATGGCTTTCCTCTGATAGAGCACTCCAAAATCTTGAAGTTTGTCACTGTCCAAAGTGGTAATGTCCAAGTTTGGAACTTCAATGACCTCATCAAGTGTTACAGCCAATATATCCTTCTTTACTATTTTCTTCTTCTTCTTCTTTGGCTGGATGGTAGATTAATGTAATACCATTTGTAAGGCTTGAGACTGGGTTGATTTAGTTGGTGAGTGTCTAGAGGATGAGGCATCCTTTTGTACCTCTTCAGTTTTCACCGGCTGGTTTGGTGAAGATGTCTCCTCACGTACCTTGGGTGTATCAACAGATGAATCTTCTTTTTGTTTTATTTCCTCATTTCTCTTAACTTCTTCACTCTTATCTTTATCTTCAACCTTTCTCATTGTATCATCAATTGTTTTATCTACCTCTTTTCTTTGTTCTTTTGATACATCCTGCTGCTCATCGGTTGCATCCTTCATTTCAGTGTCTGTCTCCTTAGGAGTGTTGGATGCACCTTGGTTTTCATCGGTACCCATATCCTTATGTATATCATCTTTCTTAGATGATTTATCCTGGCTTTCCTATATATCAATAACATCTATTAATATATGCATATTTTTTAGTGTATTGACAGTTGCAGTGTCAATAGCTATGTCCTGTTCATCGGTATTTCCCTTAGTGGCATTGATGTCTTCATCTTTTTGGATCTCTGCTGTAGGGTCTTTTCCTATAATGGTGTCAACAATGTTGTCTAACCATGAATCATCATTCATATCAACATCTAAGTTTCTCTTTATTGAAAGTTCCTCTTTGGTAACTTCTTCATCCTCTAAGTTAATGTGGATGGGGCTTTCGGGTACTTGATCATCTTTGCCATCCTTTGACCAATCTTCATCTATAATATCTGTTTATTTTTGGCCTGTGATCTGTATCTCTTCACTCTCCAACTCAACTATTGAGTTACCTATTGTGTTGATAGGTTCCTTTTCAGGATTGCTTTCTTCACCAGGTTTTAGTATTCCACTCCATATTTTGTGAGTGTCTTCTTATAGCTCTATAAGATTTCCTTGAAGAAATTTGTAAGCTCTCAGTTTTGGTGAGAATTTCTTTTTATATTTCTCCATGACTTCATTGATTTCCTCTTTTGTCAAATCAGGAGGCATAAGAGAGACTAGTAATCTTTCTCTTATCCTCTTCTCCTCATGGAGTACAAAAGTGAATCTAGTGGATATCTTATCCAAAATTTCTTGTGGAACATCTTGTCTTGTGAAGTGCAGTGGGACGTAATAATGTTTGCACATCTTAGCAATAAGTGCATCTTCAATCTTATTTTATTCTACTGTATCCCATCATAACCATTTCCTAATTTTTGGATGTCCAACAAATGTAGCTTTAGAAATGTACTTACATATGCTATCAATGTCATCAGATGGAGATGTAACCTTTGCTTTTTCCTTTGCTAGTCTGACAGTGTCAGGTTCATCCATTGCTAAATCTTCTAATTCTTCATCTATCTGAACATATTTTCTCCTCTTTGTAGGTGCCCTAGCTAGTTGTTTAGCCTTTTGAGGTACAAGTTTCCTCTTGTACACCTTCCCTTTTACCATGGGAGAGGGAAAAGCATCTTGTGCTGTTTGGCTTCTAGTTCTAACCTTTTTAGTTGGAGGAGGAGGTGGTGAATCAGACTTCTCTTCTTCTAATTCATTTGTCTCTACTATATTACTGATGGGAAGTTTTTCCTCAGTGTCTTCCTCCTTACTTTGTTGTTCCTCCTTACCCTCTTCTTCTTCTACTACATTAGAAGATATATTCAAGTTATTTTTCAGATTCTTGACCATTCTTTTAGACTGCTTTACAACCTTCTTGACAACAAGATTTGATTTAATCTTTAGTTTGGCTTCTTCATAGGTACCAAATCTCAGTTGTTTGTTGTCAACGGGTTCATTTAACAATGCTTGAATGTATTCTATTGTTAATCCTATTTTAATTTCATAATCAAGATTTTCAAGCCATGATTTCCTCGGAACTACAACTTGAATGTAGATGAAATCTGTATCCACCATAAAACAAATATCTTCTTTGTATTCCTCTATTAGACTTTCAGGAATTCTATTCCTAGCTTGTAGCATTTCCTTAATGGCTTTGAAATACTCATGCATTACATTTTCAAATTCTATACCAAGTGATTCTATGAATTCACTTATTTGCATGGTAATCGGTCTACTTGTGTCCCATGCTACTTTTCCTATGGAAGGAAAATACTCTTCAAAATAAAAGAATATACACATTATTAGGGAACCAAACTTACATGTGTTTGTCCTTGAAGACCTTATTGTGCTCATGTTCTCCTCAAATTGATGCAATAGGATCTCTGCCAGATCCATCTTCTTCCCTTGTTTGATGATCTTATAAGCTATGCTCATTGTAGTGCTAGAAATAGTGTTCATTCTACTAGCTTGGTATATCTTATATCCAACTACACATGCACCAAACTTCAGCTCTGCGTCGGTAATAGTATTTACTTTTACTGCCCTCTTGTCTGATTTTGCACTGGTTAACCTTTCCACTTCTGCAAGAGGTGGATGTTTGTGAGCCTGAGGTTTGTCGATTGTTGCATAACCAGTCATGGTGTGTATAACATCCTTTGTTATAGCCTTTGATTTGTTCAGCCATAGAGCGTTGTCATGGATTCTGCTTAGAACAATTTTGATCCACTCTATTTTAAAAACCCTAGGAAAATGAAGTGCATTTGTGAGTCCTTTCACTTCCAAGTGTTTATGCTCTTCTTTGATCTTTCCACCTTCATCACAAAGTTCCCTATAGGTGTTTTCAAGGTCTAGATCTCCTATCATCAAGATCTTGCTGTGAATGAAGGATCTAACGTCCTCGACCAATAAAACCCTAGCTGGGATTTGGGAGAATGCTCCAGAATCGTCTGGTTGAGAGGCTATCTCAGGATGTAACTTATATTTGGGTTCAACACATGCCCCTCTACTAACAAGTCTAAAGGGTTTCTTCTTGTCAACCTTGATTTTCTCTACCCTAGATGTTGATGCCATCATATTTGATATTTAGGGCTTTTCGTAAATCAAAACAGTGCTATCGGTGAGTGGATTAACTTATTGAATGTCTGTGATCTCCTTTGAATCTGAATGCTAAGTGAATTCCTTCTGTTGGGTCACTTCTCAAATCTCTTAAATCTCTCTGCTCTGCTCTGCTTTGCTCAAAAATTGCAGGTGCAAAAATGAGCTTACCTGTTGGGCTTTTATTCTTTTTGGTGCCCTAAGTTGTCATTAATGCTTATCGAATCGTCGATTTATGAAGACTGCTTTTGTCGGTAAAGATATTTATGACATCTCCGATATCTATGTAAATCATTGCAGTAGCTTATCAATTTTGAAGACTTCACTGATGCTCGTCGGTGATGTTGCAATGACAGCTTTAGCGATTCAGTGTTTACTGATATTCGTCGGTTTACACTTAGCTTGTGTAATGACCGATACATTCTGGTAAGTCTTACTAAGTTTTCTGTGTGTTCACCGATGCAGATTGTGCCCAATAACCGATCATTGATTTTCAATAGATTAACAAGTAATAATATATTGCATCTTTATTCATGCCTATATTACAATATGAACTATGTGTAATGGAACCGATGCATAGTAAAACTTGTGATAATGTAGTTCCATACTTGCTTGTGCAATTTAGTTAGATGTAGTGATGTCACCAGATCCAGTGGATGGGGTGTCATCATTTGCACTGCTTGTACCAGCACCTTCAGTGTTTTTGGCTTTTACCCACATATTTTTTCTCATTCTTTTGATGTCATCAATGGTATTTCCATTGGGATGTGTATTTGTGTCTGTCAGTCGGTCTTTGCAATATTTTATCACATGTCCAACTTTATGACAATGCAAACATGCCATACCTGGATTGGTCCATCCTCTTTACCTTTTGGTCCACTTTCTCATTCAGTTGGCAGCAATATGACCAAACCTTCCACATGCTATGCAATTTACCCATGTGCTATAGTCCCAAACATATGAGTTGCCTTCTCTTTCTAGTTTGTAGTTTTTATCATTCTCCTTTGGAGTCCATGCCTTGTTATTCTTTTTCTAGCATTCCTTATGTGTATGACCATTCATCTTTCATGTAGGACAGTACTTGTCCATATAGGTTTTTCTCTTTGTATTCATCACTTTGGATCTGTACTCATGTGCCTTGTGTCCTTTCTTTTGACATTTATAACAATTACCAATAAAAGTAGATTGTGCTTGAGAAATACCTTTCATTTTTCTTCTGTAGATGTTTGAGGTGTGGCCTAGTTTTCCACAGTGATTGCATGACAACTTCTTGGATCTTGGGGTTGTGAAAGCATTCCTCTTATCAGATTGATTAGAGGATTCTCCATTCTTGTTGTATCCTAATCCTATGTAGTTGTTGACTCTTCTTTGTCCATCAAGAAAATCATCCATCCTTTGGTTTCTATCCTTAGCCTTTTTGATCAATTCATTGTGTTGATTTTGGACTTTGATTTCATGCTTCAATTTCTTGTTTTCTTCTCTTAGCTCACCTATGATCTGTATTCTTTCAATGAGTTCTGTATTTAATCCGTTTGCTTCTTGACTCATAAGAATAATCTGGTTGGTAACCTCGTGGTGATGCTTAATGAGTCTTAGAATTTCTGATTCTTTCTCTTGTAGTTTCTTTGTAATTTTCCTTCTATCATCAATGGCTAGTGTTCTTTCATTTTCAGCTTTTCTTGCATCATTCATGACATCAATCATTTTTACCATTTGAGTTTCTTGACCAATTTGCAACATCTTGATCTAATCTGTCCAATGTAGATTGATCTCTTTCATACTTGTAATTTCTTCAACTGATGCTTTTGAAGCTTTGCTCAATGATGATTCTGTTGTTTCAAAGTACTCTTGTATTTCCATTTCTTTGTAGTCTTTCTCATTTAGGCTGGTTGCCATAATCTGTCTTTCATCAAGAAGTTTTCTTAGCTTTATCTTTGCCTCCTTATACTGCTCATTCTCAATAGTCATGTCTAGTCTAAACTTGTCCATTGCTCCAATCTTTTCTCTCAAGTCTTTAAGATTTTCAAGAGAGAGACTCAGCCCTGATACCAATTGTTGGAACTATATTGAGATGATGTACTGAGAGGGGAGGGGTGAATCAGTACCTCTAAAAATTTTCTTGGTTATCCCATCAACCCTTAGTCATTAGTTTGTAATTTATCTTATATAACTGTTCATCTTTCTTTATGCATATGTAATCATATCATACATTCTTTTGATATGTAACAATAATAGAAACATTCATGAAAATATATAACACATGACACAAGATATGATATCGCAGAAAAATCTTGTTAAGGAAGTAAAAACTGCGGTGGGGATTGTTACCCACAAACTTCACTTTCTGCAGATAAGAAGGGGCTGGTTAAGGATTACAATTCGGTCACTTTTGATAACCTACCATGTTAGGAGTATTGCAGTGTAGACCTGTTAAGATCTACTTTGTTTGAAGCTTTAGCAACACTGTTAAGAGATTTGGAAAGAACGGTTAAGTCCACCTTGTACAAAAGGATTTTAGATGTGATGCACTTGTTAGAATGCAACTACATAAGTCTTTGATCTGATGATAAATGCAATCTTCAATTGCTGATAACAGATCTTATAAAGCTTCATACATATTTGTAATCATCCTTCCATGATTGAATAATACCTTTATCTTCTCATCGGTAGCCTCTGTGTGTTCTTGATAACTGATGTACTTTGTTTATGATCTTAGCATGAATTTTGCCTTCTTCTCTTTAGATGCTCTTCGTGGCTATCAATAATAAGAATTCATGTTACTCAAAATTGAGTATGAACATCTATTTATACTAGTTTAGGTTCAATTCTTGATTCATGCATCGCAAGTTAACTCTAGATCCAAGGTATACAATTTGACCTTGATCTTTAGTTAGATATGCTTTAGATCCATTAGGATGCTTTAAAGCATTTACATAAAGCTTGTATGACCATCAAATTATGATTTAAAACAAAATAAAACTCTATAAATAGAATTACATTGCTTTATCCATCATGTAAAACTTAGATCCATAATTTGCGGGTTCTTTATCTGTCTATCGGTTTTGATGGTCAATTTTCTTGGTCGTCGGTGTTCCTTTCTTGAACTTGTTGTCGGGTATGCCTTTTCTATTCTTGTTAGGTTAGTTCTGAAAACTGTGTCGCTGGTAATGCTTGTGGTCGCCGATGATGCTTGTGGTCGCCGGTGATGCTTGTCACTTTTATACTTAGTATTTTTCTCAAAAATCTTTGTTCTGTCGGGTATGCTTGCATTTCACTGGTACTGCTTGTGGTTCACCGGTAATGCTTGCTGTCTGCCGGTAATGCTTTCTGTCTATGTTTTTCAGTGAGTATACTAATGGAAAAATAATGTCATCATAAGTCAAGTTTTACAAGTAAATATTACATTACATAAGGAAATTTGGACTTAGTGCACACTCACCTATGTGGACCGATGATAACACAAAGCTACTATGGTGATAGATATTGATTTTGTTTGTTGATGATTATTCTAGAATGATGTCTATCATGTTTTTAAAACAAAAATCTAAAGCTTTCCAATTGTTTAAGTGGTATAAGGAAAGAGTTGAAAAGGAGACTAGAATAAAATTGAAGTGTTTGAGATCTGACAGAGGAGGAGATTTTACTTTTGATGGTTTACACTCTTCTACAATGAACATGGAATAAAGAGACAAATGTATGCACCAAGGACACCACAACAGAATGGTATGGCTGAAAGGATAAACATATCCATTGTGGATTATGCAATAACACAGATGATTGAGAATGGTATTTATCTAAAATATTGGAGACAAGCAGTCAACATTGCTGCTTATACACTTAACCAAGTACAAATGAAGAAAGGTACAAACAAGCCTCCATATGAGATTTGGTACGATCACAAGCCGAATGTAAGTTATTTCAAAGTATTTGGAAGTAGATTCTATATTATAAAAGATTCTAGAGATGGTAAGTTTGATCCTAAAGAAGATGAAGGAATATTATTAGGATATTCTACAAAGAGAAAAGCTTACAAATGTTTGAATAAGTCTACTAACAAAATTATGGAAGGTGAAAATGTAAGAATTGATGAATTTGTAGAGAAAAATGATGAGGAAATCAAGAAGGAACCTGAGGCCTACCACAGATTTGTATATGTTCAACCTGATGTTCCTGATACCTTATCAAAAGCACAAATTGAGGAGGAAGTTGAACAAAGAGAACTATCACTGAATGATGGAAATGAAATTCCACCGACTACCGAGCTTGTTCTAGACAAGTATGTGAGGAGACACCACTCATCGAGAAAGATTATTAGAGACAAGAATGGCAGAATTATGAAAAGAAGCAAGGTAAGAGACAATACATTCTTAATTTATTAATTAGAGCCAAGAAGAGTAAAAGATGCATTGGAGAATGAAGATTGGGTTAAAGCTATGAAAGAAGAGATATATCAAATTGAAAAGAATAACACATGGAATTTAGTACCGAGACCTAAAGATAAAAATGTTATTGGTACAAAGTGGATTTTTAGAAACAAATTGAAAGAGCATGGATATGCAATAAGAAACAAAGAAAGAATAGTTTGCAAGGGGTATGCATAAGAAGAAGGTATTGACTATGGTGAGACTTTCACACCCATTGCTAGATTAGAAGGAGTTAGAATTCTACTAGCATATGCATCTTACAAAGGATTTAAATTTTGTCAAATGGATGTCAAGTATTAATTTCTTAATGGTATCCTTGAAGAAGAAGTTTATATAGAACAACCTGAACGATTTTATGAGAATACTAACAAAGACATGGTATGCAAACTGCACAAGGCACTATATGGTTTGAAACAAACAGCCTGATCTTGGTATGAAATGTTACATGCATATCTAATCAAAATTGGATTTCAAAGAACACATGACAATAGTAATGTGTATCTAAAATATGATAGTAATAATAATATTTTGATTGCTGAAATATTTGTTGATGATATTATTTTTGGAGGCAATAACACAATGTGTAGATATTTTACTAAAGAGGTGAGAAAGGAATTTGAGATGTCCATGATAGGGGAGATACAATTATTTCTTGGAATACAGATTAAAAAAGTCAAGGATGGGATCTACATCATACAATCAAAGTACATCAAGGAGATCCTAAAGGCTTTTGGGAACGAAGACTCAAGACCAGTTGGAACACCGATGGTTATTGGTTGCAAGTTATTTGTTAGTGAATAGATTTTTCCTTCAAATACAAATACATAAATTGACTCCAAATGCCCACAATGAAGTAAAAAATGCACTAACAGTTGGACATATTATCATGGGGTCAATAATCTTCCTCTGAATTATCGTGAGTACAACTCCCCGTGTAAGATCTTTAATGAATTTAAAAAACTAATTACAGAGATGATTTTAACCTGAAAGCAATAAAGGCACACAAACATCTACCTGTAAACAAAGAATAGATGTGAAAGAAAGAAATAATTTAAAACAGAAAATAAATGGCACAAAGACCATTTATCCAACCCTTACATTATAGAGAACACAAAGAGAGAAAGATACATCAATTCTTCCAAATACATGAATAAATTTGATTCAAATTCCAAATGATAAACACATTCATGATTGAGTGAAACAAAATAAATTTCTAAGAGAAATGAATTAATTCACAAATTAATATCAATAAGAAAACAAGTGTCTAGACTCAAAGATCTAATAAACAAAAACTTTCTTCCTCTGAACATACAAAATGATACTACAGATCCTCTTGTTTTTGCACTCACAAATTACAATTTGATATCAAAATCATCCCTTTATCCCTAAAATTACAAACAAAAAAACAATATCCTTCCTGTAGCACAAAGTATCCAGGCAAAGGTGGAATCCGAAACCCCTATCTGTCTAACTTTACAGAATATATAAAATTCCCCAGTTTCTACACAGGTCTCGTAACTGATTCTTGGAAATATAATTTTTAAAATATTTTCCCATAATCTTTCTCCATTTATTAGTTATAATTACAACATTCCATTTATTAATAAATCACCAATATTATATAAGTGAATTTTGTTTTTCGTAATGAATTGTTGCCCGATCCCTCACCATATTTATCACATTTATTTTTAATGGATTCATCCACACACATTTTGATAGGTGGTGAGTAGAGAATATGATCACACAACATTAGTCATGATGAATGTGTCTGGGTGGCCACCACGTATTCCTCACAATCGGTTTTATAGATCAAACATTTTAGTGATTTTCCACATGTTGATGTCCACACCTGTTAGTTTTTTATTTCCATTTCATCATTTACTGACCTAGTAATCCTCATTCTATCTTTCACAAATATGATGGACAATTTCTGCAAACCTTTTAAAATTTGACTCTTGAATTGGTTTTGAGTTGGGAACATTTGAAACATTCTCCATAATATATTTAACAACTTGCCTCGTAGAATTATTGGGATCCACTAACAAAAGACAAACAATATCACTCATCCTCGGTTCCCATACTTTTAATTGCTAAGCTTCAACCATCAAACTATACCATTGAACCACTTCTTGCAGAATGAAAGTGATGTCATTATCACTTTTCTTTGTGCTCAGGAAGGCCTCTAGCTCAGTCAACCATGTTGTTTTTTTCATACTCCTTTAGATTTCTATGATCGCCACCATTTTATTCCAAATCTCTCATTTGTATGAGATAAGATCACTTCATTCATTATGATTTTAAGTTTATTTCCATTGAGGACTTTTATGTTTCAACACTCCAAATTACAAATTGGGGCATTCTTTGATTTTCGATCGAGTACATGATATCCATTACATGTTCAATAATCCTTGGGTATTTGAATGAAGAGACATCGATCACAATTAAAAAGGGGGGGTGGGGTTCCAATTTCATTGCATACATATTTATTTATCCTCTCAAAACCTTTATCATTTACATCATTCCATATGCTTATCTGGTTCGAGCATCTTGTCAAACAGTTCGTGGTTGACTTTCATTTGGCTCATTTTTATTTGATTGTGAGGCCTTCCAAGCTAAGGATTTCTTAGGTATGAAAGGAGGGTATCTATTGGAGCTTGAATCCATAGAAGACATCTCTCTTAGGTTGATATAGAATCACAAGTCACTCTCAGCTAATATCATTACATGCCTAGTGATCACATTAACCAAAATGTTGTTGATCTTCAACAAAGGCTCGAGATTCTATCCATGGTAATAGTGAGAAATCCAAGTCATTCTTTAAGACATGCTGATTCCCACATACACATTGGGTTATTCTTCCATGATAATGCATCTGGTATGTACACCAATCATCCAAGTGTCACATGATGTACTGGAGGAAGCCCCATATCTATAAATGTCCATTAAAGCCTCAATACATATTACTTTTCCACACATGACACTGACTCTAAGTTATGAGTTAGTGAATTATGCCCATGACATGACTTGTATATTGTTCTTGATACTCTTCACCAAATCTCCATTGTATCTTGAGATCTGGTAGCTGATATGGAAGAATGATCTTCGGTGACTTGTATAATGCCTTCGACATTAGGAAGAGTAACCACTTACTAATGGCATATCAATAATATCTACTTTGAATTTGATTCCCATGATATAAAATCTAGGAGTGGGTATTTATTGGCTTGGAATGTTTCATAGAAACATGCAATAAATCTTTAGAATATTTCTAAACTTGACAAGTTTTAATCAATCAATCCTGTTATTTGGATTCATGAACTCTAGATTTGAAATCATACCCATGAACTCAAAAATTCAAACCAGGGGATTGTGTCTCTAGAATGATGGGTCAAGTCTTTAAATTTGCACCTCATATATCCCAAGCTTAGCCCTTTGAATCTGAGCTTGAATCTAAGTATTCAGGTTTGAACTGGAGATATTTTAAAATTTTAACTTCTTAATCCCGTATGAACTAAATGTATCCATTGTACCAGATTGGACCATTGAACTATGATGAACCTAGGAAGAGTTTGTCAAGCCATTTTGAACCCAAATTTTAAATGTACCTTTGAAATGATAAACCGTGCCTTGCAACTTGAACTCTGAAACATAAGCCTTCTAAAATTTGAAATCACTAGACTACTCATAACACTGAACTCAGAATCTCTGAACCTCTGCAGTGAACCTACCCATATTTGAAATTTGGTAACCTGTGAACCTATTTGTACCATTTAAACTAGTTTGAACTAGTTCAAAATGGTTTAAATCCTATTCTTGAACCAAACTGGGTATGATGTGAGCTCACTAGACCATATGAACCCAGTTTAATGAGGTTCGGGAATCAAAGAAATCCAAACTTTTAAAATTTTAAATTTGGGTCTCTATGGAGGCTAACATTATAAAAGGAAGATGAGTACAAGGAAGTGAATGAGACACTCTACATATCAATGATTGGTAAGTTACAATATGTTGTACATAGAAGACCTAATATATCTAATGTAGTTGGTATTGTTTCAAGATTTTCTACCGATCCAAAGGAATCACACATGTTTTTAGTTAAAAGAATATTTAGATATCTGAAAGGAACTGAAGACTTTGGTCTAATATACCAGAAAGGAGGAAATTTTGATTTGAAGGTCTGCACTAATGCTTTTTGGGATAGAAACATTGATTATAGAAAAAGTACAAGTGGAGGAGATTTATTTTTAGGAGAAAGATTAGTGACATGGCTGAGTAAGAAACATAGTTGTATATCACAATCTATTATCGAGGCTAAATATGTTGGTACAACTATTAATTGTGCAAACGTTGTATAGATCAAAAAAATACTTGAAGGTATGAAAGAGGAGATTACTAATCTAATTACAATTATCTATGATAATACTAATTCTATAAACATATCAAAGAATCTGGTGATGCATAAGACCAAGCACATTTATATCAAGTATCATTACTTGAGAGAACAAGTTAAAGACAAACATGTGATGTTGGAGTATGTGAATTCAAAGGAGCAGTTAGCAAATATATTCACTAAACCACTACCTAAAGATGTTTTTAAGTATCTTTGAGGTAAATTAGGGGTCCTACCCCTATCCAACCTTCACTAGAGCAAGATGCATGGTGCATCAACTCTAGGATTCAATAAAATACCTATTTTGTGAGTTGATGCTAGTGCTCACAGTTTAGGTGATGCCTAAAGCTGTGTAAAGTAATTATGTATGCAATGAGTTATCAATACATTCAAGGTATAATCCACTACCTGCACAAGTTTTTAGGAGTATTCACATTTGGCATTGTTGTCAAAGAGGGAGAATGAATGATTGATGATCTAAGAACATAAAGAGGGAGAATAAGAAAGAATAGATTTAGGGAGAATGAGTGAAAGATGTTAAAGAGAGAATGATAAATGAACATAGAGGGAGAATAAGATCAAAAAAATCAGAGGGAGTAAAGATAGATCAGACATGTTAGAGTATTCCATCATCCATTGACAATCTTTCCATCAATGCCAAAGAGGGAGATTGTTACTCAACTGATGGAGCTGATGATGAAGATCGAGATCATAGGTATACAAGATTGTAGAAAGGATTAGATTAGTTTTTATTTTGTCATTGATGTCAAGAAATTGATTTTTGGTTCATATTGAATTTCCATATCTTTCAGAGTTGATTTAATTGGGAAGTTAATAAAGATCAAACAATGACAAGTTCATATCGAGATAATTGTTTTCTACTTTATCAAGTCGGTAAAGCATATTGGGAAAATTGGTAAGACTAAATAGTTAAGTTATTGAGAAGAACAAATTTTAGAAACAAGGATAAGAACATATTTAATGGTGAGCCACAGTGATTTGAAAGATTCCAAGGATGATGAGGAAGTTAGCTACAAGATCTACGCATGGGAAAATTCAAGGTAAAGATATATGGTATGGATTAAGCAATAAAAGTGAAGGTTTTACTTCTAAGAAAAGGAAAAGTACAAGTTCCAAGGTGATACTAAATTGGAAGTGGATCACCGAGTTTCAAGTTTAATGAATTAGTTCAAAAAGATGATCGGACGAATGAGAGTGATTGAAGGAAAACCTAATCAAGGAGATTAAGAGGCAAAAGTAGAGTCTATTTAAAGGATGAATTCAAACAACACAAGGGATGACAAGTTGAAGTGTTGAAGTGCTATGGAGTGAAGTAGTGAAGAGAAAAGAGGTCTACATCTGAGTCTAAAGAAGAGATTGATGAAGTGTTGATGCCAGTAGTTAGAGAGCACATAAGGGATATGATCAAGCAAGAGGTAGTTGTAGTTTAAAAAATAATTTTATACACTATTTCTTATTTACATTTGTAACAGAGAAATCTCTTAACTGAGAGGACTTAACAAGTCTTATTGTAAAATCCTTGAGGAAGGTGACATTCTAAAAGAGAATTCAAATCCCTCTAACTAGACCATTCCTAACAGGGTGAAGATCTTAACAAGTCTAAGGTAAATCCCCTAATAGGGTCACATATAATAATGTGTATTGTAATCTTTAACAAGATTGGATTTTAATCGAGTATACTTTAGAAGAGTATTTTCATTTGTGTGTGACAATTCCCACAGAGGTTTTTCCCAAATTGGGGTTCCTTGTTAAATATGGTGTTATTTATGTTGAATTATTTATGTGCATGATATTTACTATTTATGCAATTTGTTTGAGTTATTGAAGTTATTGGAGACTCGGTTGCTTTTGTAGTTTGTTCTACCAAGTTGAATCAGAGTTAAGTTTTAAAGGTTTGAAGTATCATAGTTTTTTGATTCACCCCCCTTAGTAAACCAACAACTTATACTAATTTTTATTGGGCATGAAGTGTTGATGATAGAAAAATCACCAGTGGTCGAACATTTTTTTCTTGCAAATAGGCTGGTTTCATAGTTAAGTAAGAAGAAAGACTGCATTTCTCAATGTACTACTGAATCAGAATATGTAACTGCTGCTATAAATTGCACACAAAGTGTTTGGATGAAACAGATACTAAAGGACATTGGGATAACCTTTGAAGAGCTAGTGGTTATATATTGTGATAATACAAGCATAGTGAACATGTCAAAGAATCCTATTATGCATTCAAAGATTAAACATATTTCAATCAAGTATCACTTTGTAAGAGACAAGGTTGTAGAAAAGGTAGTTAGATTGGAGTACAACAGTACAAAGGAGAAAATAGAAGATATATTCACTAAACCTTTGTCAAAATATGCCTTTGAGAATCTTAGAGGTATTCTTGGGGTGATAAAACCTACTTGTGAGAACTAAATGATGTAGGTATGCATCAGTCTAGTAGTTATTAGAGCTATACAATTCTCTAGACTTGATGCTTGGATCTACTCCTTAGGGGGAGTGATTGCAGCACCACAACAGAACATATTTGGGTGATCAAGCCCCTAGTTTATTGTAGGTATGAAGATTTGAAAAAGATACACCTTTCAAAGGTGAGATGTGCAAAGAAAAAGAGAGATATAGAACCCTTTTCCTTTGATGTCAAAGGGGGAGAGATATAAGTAAAAAATCCCTACTGTCTTAAGGGGAGTTGTGAAGAGTATATTGAGAAGATTGTATTAAGAAAACTTCTTTTGGGTTGATGGTTTTTCACACATGCTTCCATAATTTTCAAAGGGGGAGATTGTTGGAATTGTTTCTATTTGAGGTGTTGACATTCATTTTTTGTCATTGATGTCAACATATGTTTCAGTTGGGTGCATTAGAAGTTTTAGTAAGATTGGTTATCACAGGTACATGTGATATTGACAAATGTGTAAGGATAGCATACAATGTGTGATGGTATGAAATAATGGATATGTGGAGAGCGATGAGTGTATACCTTATGTCCAAGGTTGTTGGATCTTATGTTTTTATTTGCATGTGTTATAGCTATTTTGGTGAAGACTAGTTACAGAGCAGTGATAAAGGATTATGACAGAGATGGTCTCTGAGCTTTTGGGATAACTTGGATGCAAGCATGGGTAATGGTATGTGAGCTTAAGGCATGATAGAAGATACATGGGAGAACATTCTTTGTGATTCTTGGGTCATTGGATTCTTGATGATGTTAGCTGAGGCGTGTGGACTAGCGAAGGCCTATTTGGGGCTGACTACATAGATGTAACATGCTTAATGATTGACAATCATGAATTATGGATCTTAGCACAAAATTGATGATTTGTATTTGTTAATTACTTGTGTAAGGTACCATGTGTATCTTAGCAAGGGTCTATGTAATTTTTTGTGCATTGAGGAAGTCTTAAAAGGCCGATATAATTTCTTATTATAACTTGTATAAAGGAAAGTAGTGTCTTGGTGTATAAGGGCATGGATTGGATGTATTGGATGCTATGAGCATGTGGATGCGAGATTTGCTAGATGTAGAGAAACATTATGGTTTTAATGCACATCATTGGAACTATATAGGAAAATTTAGTTGCTATCAGCCAGTTCACTTTTATATGTATACTTTTATATTTCTCTTTAGAAAGTGGATCCAGAAGGTGGGTTTAACCTTCATAAGGTAGATTTAACCTTCACTTTGGGAAGTGTGCTCAAGCAGTGATCTCATCATTTCATTCAACTCCTAACAAGGTTGATAAGACTCCTAATAGGGTATGTCCTTTAATAGGGACTTGTACTGGATGTAATAATACGCTCCTAATAGGGATAGATCTCCTAACAGAGATAGAATATTTCTAGTGCATTATTTGTGGGTGTTAACTCCCACTGGGGGTTTTCCCTTAAGAAGGTTTCCTTGAAAAAAAATATTGGTGGTATGAGTTATCTTATTTGTGTGTATATTCTTATTATTTATGCTATTGCATGGTGAAGTTTCAAATGGTTGAGATTAGTTAAAAGTGTTGCAGCAACGATTCACCCCCCCTCTTAGTGTTTCTTGATCCTAACATGGACTACCCTCCAAATGATGAGAACAAGGAAGCTCTCCAACACAGGTACACTTTTTATTTGAGCAAGACAAAGTTTCTCCTTCTTGTGATATTCATCATACTTGCGTGATCAAATCTAAGATGTGTAAAATGTTAAGTGTGTAGGTGTACAGTCAAAAATATTGTGTATTTTCTGCATCGAGATGACATTGTTTTGTCTACACAATGTGAAAATGTTGTGTATTTTTTCACCTATGATATTTTTTTCCTGTGACTGAGACATGACTCGAGGACAAAAAATTTAATGCCAAACTACATTTTTTGGTTTCTACATGTGACACAAGCATATTTCCTTGCATTTTTTCCACTTGCTGAGGGCATGAGATTGATTTTATTAACTGTAGGGGAATTTATTGGCCCATTTTTGTCACTTCATGATAAGATATACACACAAAAGCATATTTTATCATATATTTCTTGACCTATTATTCTTGCAACCTAACCCTAGTTATCTTGGAGTTCAAACTTAACTGTTGTATTCAGAGTTATGCTAGCTCTATAAAAAATAAATCTTTTTGTACATATTATGTGATTTTATTCTCTAGTTCATTTGCAGTGGCTATGTCCTATATGTGTAATTTCCTTTTGCCTTGCAGTAATAAATTTTTCAATTTCACCTTTTCTTACCGTTCTACTATCTTATGCATTTCATGTTCCCTGTAGTGAATGTTTCTTTTCTATTTTCTAGTTTGTGTGTTGTGTTAGATCTTCTTATGGTTGTTGTATTGTGAAAATAATTTTCCTTGCAACATATGATAATTTTTGACCTTCATATGAGTTGTGGGGGTAGAATAAAGTTGAGATTTGTGTATTTGAGTGTTTTATTATTGTTTTGTGCAACTAGAGGTAAGGAGAGTAACCATGTTTCAATCTGGTGTATCACCCCCTTTTCCTTTATGCATATCCTTCTCCCTTTTCCTCAAAAGTAGTAGTTTAGGTGCATCCTGATTGTAAGGAAGCTGATCTTCTCCAAAGATTCAACCTCACTTGTTAAGTCCCACACTTGGAGGTTGTTTTCATGTTCCATAAGGTTTCTTAGCTTGATAATCACCATCTAGGCAAGCGTGTATAATTTTGTGTTAATAGGAAAACATAACCCAATAATATGGACAATGTGGTACGCACAACCCTATAATGCATGTTAGTTTTAAAATGTAAAAGCATATCACATTAAGGCATAGAGAAAACCATTTGGTATATAAAAAAACATATAAATGTAATAAAAATGCATGTAGACCAAATTATTTTAGTAATTGAAAATATAGATTAAGCATGGTCGAAGGATATAAACACATGGAAAACTTGTGAAATGCATAGGTCAAAACACATAGGTCAGAGGAAATTGTGACACTAGTTAATCAATTTTCTCTTTGTAATGCACAACAATAACTACTAGTGGATCCCTTGAAATGAGTAAAATATTGCAATTATAATTGATGCAATGTAACACACTATAATTACAAATTACTGGTTTCCATTAGAATCATAAAAATTCCATTATAATTGAAGATAACACATGATAGAGAGTACATGCCGATATTAATAAAATTTAACACATATGGAATACACACAGATCCAATCCTCAAAAGCTCCTATCCATTTGTATCTACAAAACAAAACATAAAAAACTTTAAATGAACATCATGATATAATCAAATGAATTTTGGCTATGGATGATAACTCGACCCACTAAATTAGTGTTCGTAGTCCCACCGGGCGTGCCAGATGAAGATGAGGAAAAATGTGATCTACCTTTTCAGATTTCTCCCACATCCAAAAATAGAGGCGTTCTACTAAAACTACATGCAAAACAATTAATCTAATGTAACACACATGTACAAATCAAGAGAAAATTCACTCCATTTTACTTCTATCAATCATGAGCTCGTGTTTAGGAGATTTTTCTCCTAGAAGAACACACAAGCTGCTACGATGAAATAAGATTTGAAGATGATAAATGATAACTAGATATAAATGCAAAGATAACTAAGATTCAAAGATTAATGAAAATTCAATATTGAACTCAATTAGAATGCAAATAAGTTGGAAAATCAAGATCACTAATGGAGCTAAAATGCAAAGATTTCTATAATCACTATTTCGTTATAATGAGTGCTATGGATGCAAAATAAAAATGGATGGATTAAAATGAGAGAGGGGAAAGGTTTAAATAGAAGTACTCAGAAAAGAATCCCACATTAGGGTGAATGTGGGATAGTGAGAGATTAGTGGTAAATGGGAAGATAAATGGTAAGTGGAACGGGGCTTTCATTTAAGGTAATTTTATTTAAATATGCTGGGAATGAAATGTTTATTTAAATAGGTTGATAGATTAATTATATTACAAAATGTATAATATTTAATGAATTAGCAAGATGAATAATAAGAATATTAATGACTGATAGACATATTATAATAATAAATTCACCTGATTAATGGAAGAAAATTGAGATTGATAAGAGGAAAAATTGATGATTTGTTTTATGTGTCTACAATGATATATAGAAGAAATGAGGCTTAAATAGAGGAATGTTACAACATGTTGACTTCTTTATCACCTTGCACCAATGGATCAACAAGGATCATTTAAATAAATATAAACAAAATATATAACAATTATTACATCATGGGGGAAGCACACCACAAGAAGAAAACACATAAAAGAATCCACTATACAAAATGATATAATCAAACATATTGCCTGTCCCCCCATCTTGGTTATGATCCTTTAGGGAACGTGGGAAAAATGCAAGAGGAGAAACTATTGGGGTTAATGGGAAGTATGTACTAAGAGGGGAGGGGTGAATCAGTACCCCTAAAACTTTTTGTATTCTTTAATCACTTAACCTTTGTAATCAATTGCATGTCCATTCAATCTGATCTAAGATATCTTGATGTGAGTTATATCAATTCATAACATTAATAAGTGTTAGAATGAATTTAGAATAACTGAGGGGGGGTGAATCAGTTATCCTCAGGTTTAGATGTACCAAATTAAACTTTATACCACTTTGAACAACTCAGATAACTTACTTTGCAAATCTAGATCTAATCCAGCTCTAATGCTAATTCATTGAGTGACCTCCATTCTCTTTTAATCTTTAGATCTACTTGGAAATCCATCAAGCAATCACTCTCGCAACTCTCTACTTCTCTTGTTCAGCCTTCTCTGCTAGATCATGCCAATCAATCAATTAACTATGCAATCCTCTTGCATACACTTCTTACATTACACATCATGAATAACCCCTTGAGGTTATCTTATACCTCTTCATCTAGGTCAGATAAATATTTTGCCGCTTAATCAAGATCATACATCTTAGGTTAGGTTAGATCCAATAGATCTTTCCATCTTTACATTTACTTTACTTCTCCAAAGAAATCACTAATTAAATCTTGGATCCATGCATTAATTATGGTTACCTGTGCATTTAAATAGTGTGGACCAATCATTCTTATCCTTACTTAACTTTACATATCCCAATAAAATCAATTATATTGGCCAGAGATCTCAAATCTCAACAATTACCAAAATAATGCTGCTCGGCCAACACTGTGTTCTTCTGCTTGGTCATCACTGGTTTCCTTAGCAATTTACTGGCGCTCATTCATCACAGACTTCACTCGGCATAAATTGTTCTCATTAAACTGTCATCAAAAGACAAACAACACATTACTTTTCCAACATTCCAACTGATCAAATACCCTTGTGATTTCCCATAACTCAACCATTTCACTTGGTCTTCTTGTTATCCTTGCCTTCAAATATTCTTCATTAATCAATAAATATGGTACTCAAACATATAAAAATAGTCTCACCAATTAAGGTTTGACATCAATGACAAAACAACAATTGTTTCCATTGTAGCTTTCCAACAATCTCCCTCTTTGGCAAAGATCTCATCTTGTAAAACATTTCTCCCTCTGTGTCTGTAATCACACTGAAATCTTTCTCTTTCTATTCATCTGTAGACTCCCTCTTTTAGTAAACTCTTTTTCAATAATCTCTCCCTCTTAATTTCTTTTTCAGTAATCTCTCCCTCTTTAACAACAATTCCAAAGACGTTGACATCTTCATCATGTAGATTCTTCTATTCTAAAATTTGTATCATGCTATTACTGTCATCTTTCTTATGACCGATCCTCTTTTCTATCTTTGTCTATTTTTCATAGCTTTAGGCAGCATCCTAAAGTGTGATTGCCTATGCATCAATGTGTCAAATATTCTGAATATAACATTTGATGCAACAGTACCATTTTGAACTAATTATCCTCAGTTAGGGGAATCACCCCTAATTTACCTCACAGATACTCATGAGCATCCTTGGGTAGTGCCATGGTAAATCTGTCTGCTAATTGTTCCTTAGTATTCACATATTCCAGTCCCACTTCCTTCTTCTGAACTATCTCCCTCAAGTAATGATACTTGATAGCTATATGCTTTGTTTTAGAGTGCATTACAGGGTTCTTAGAAATATTAATGGCGCTTGTTTTATCACAATATATAACAACTGGTTCTATGATCTCCTCTTTCATACCTTTTAGTAGTATCTTCAACCACACAATATTAGAAGAATTAACTGCTGCTGCCACATATTCGGCTTCTGTTGTAGATTGTGAGGTGCAATTCTATTTCTTGCTTGTCCATGAAACTAATCTTTTTCCTAAAAGAAATGTGCCACCTGTGGTTCTTTTTCTATCATCCAAATTTCCAGCCCAATCAGAATTAGTATAGACTCTGAGTTCAAACTTGTCATTCTTTTTGTAATACAGACGATAATCATCTGTTCCTTTAAAATATCTCAGAATTCCTTTTACTACCATCATATGAGTTTCCTTGGGATTGGCAGAAAATCTTGCAACAATACCAACAACCAGTGCAATATCAGGTCTATTGTGTACAACATATTATAGCTTTCCAATCATTGACCTGTAAAGGGTTTGATTCACTTCTTTTGTATCATCATTTTTTGTTAACTTCTGTCTAGTAGCCATGGGTGTACTCACTGGTTTTGAATCTTCCATTCCAAAAATTTTTAATATCTCCTTGACATATTTTGATTGAGTAATATAGATACCATTCTTCATCTGATATATTTGTAAGCCAAAAAAAATCTTTATCTCGCCAAACATAGACATCTCAAATTTAGTTTTCATCTCCTTTGCAAATGCTTGACATAACACATCTTGTCCACTAAATATAATGTCATCAACAAAAATTTTAGCCAATAAAGTACCTTTTTTTTTCTCTATCTTCAAATATAGATTGTTGTTGTCATTGGTTCTTGCAAATCCAATCTTTATCAAATAATTGTGCAATCTCTCATACCATGCTCTTGGTGCTTGCTTTAGTCCATATAGTGCCTCGTGTAATCTACTAACCATGTTATTCTTGCTTGGGTCAACAAATCCATCAACTTGTTCAATGTAAACTTCTTCTAATATCCCATTTAGAAATACTAACTTTACATCCATTTGATAAATTTTAAAACCTTTTTAGGCTGCATATGCAAATATTGTTCTTACTCCTTCCAATCTTGCAACTGGGGTGAATGTTTCTCCATAATAAATTCCTTCCTCTTGTGCATAACCTTTGCATACAAGTCTAGCTTTGTTTCTTGTTACCTCTCCATGTTCATTCAAATTATTTCTCAATACCCACTTAGAACCAATTACATTCTTGCCATTCAGGCTAGGTACAAGTGTCCAAGTCTTATTCATCTCAATCTGTTCAATTTCTTCATTCATGGCTTGTATCCAATCTGTTAGAATAGTCCCAAAGGATAACTGAGAGGGGGGAGGGCGGGGGGGGGGGGGTTTTCTTGTTTAACTTCAGAATACAACAAAGTAAATGCTTAATCAAATAACACAGTACACAACACACAATTTGACTATAGGGAAACCAAATGGTAAAAACCCCAGTGGGAATTAGCACCCACAATGAAATATAATTGTTTATAGTAATCCTTGTTAGAAGATATTTCAACCGTGTTAGGAGTTGTACTTTACAATGCAATAAGTATAGTGACCTGGTTAAGGGTTGGACCCTGTTAGGATTCTTTTACAAATAACCCTGTTAGGGGTGGTGGACTCACTGTCCAAAATCTCAATGCTTAATGGTGAAGGCTACAACCTTTTGTATAATAGATATGCACTATATTTGATGATGAACTATAGAGTAGACCTACTATCTTGATCAGTTCCAGTGTATTACAATCTTTCACTTCTTCTTCACATAGACTCTTGATGAATGAGCCACATCTGATATTCTGCTCTGTACATCTTTTGTTTCTTTTTGTATCATTCACACTTAGCGTATCACAATTGACTTTCTATGAGTATCTTTATCAAAGTATGAGATCATGGGACCTATAAGATAACTCTTGATAACATCCTTGTCAGCTCTACTAAGAACGCAAGCATAATTACAACTGCACAAGTATAAACTGAATAGATGCGACGCTTCACTAAGTCGGCTTCACCAAATCAACTAAAACAACATGATATTGATGTAATATGATAGGTGTGTTTAACCAAAGATAGTTAACTCATAACTAATCATGAATATATTCACGCATATCCTAAAGATAGGCACAACTCAAGAAACATGTCAAATACGTCGGCTCTGTATAGATACACTTCTAGAACTGTAACTGCCAATAACAAAATTACACAACTTGACTGAAACATCATATCTGGATCTGTGTGTGTGAACATAACATAATAAACATGTCAACAACATGTATCTAACCATGCAAGTCTTCATGTCATCATTCTGATAAGTACATGCAAAATTACTACTGTGTATTATATGTTGTCATTAATGACAAACATACAATCAATCAACTGAACATAATCAAATCTCCAACAATCTCCCCCTTTGACATTGATGGAAACATATGATACCAAAAACATCTTCTATTCATGGTGTCCTCTTTCTTTTACAATCTTCTCAATATCCTCATCAAAGATTTCTCTATACTACTGCAATTCCTCTGACTATGTTTTTGTTCCATGTATATACTCCCCCAAAGTATATGCTCCCCCTTAGTACATACTCCCCCTTTGACATCAATGGCAAAGGGTGTCATAGATCTTTAGGCATAGGTACTACTCTAGAAGTAGAGTAGTCAACCATTCATTAGTCACTTAATGACTGATGTTCTTGCTGCTTCTTCTAAACAGACTCAGGAGAGGGAATTACTCCCAAATTTTCCCTGAGATACTCAAAAGTATCCTTTGATAAGGGTTTTGTGAAAATATCTACCAACTATTCTTTGGTGCTCACATAGTCCAATTTCACTTCTTTGTCTACAACCTTTTCTCTTAAAAAATGGTACTTGATCTCTATGTGTTTTGTCTTTGCATGCATCACAGGGTTCTTAGACATGTTGATAGTGCTAGTATTATCACAGTGAATAACACTAGGATAATCAACCTGAATGCCAAAGTATTTAACCATCTTCTTGATCCAAACCATGGTTGAATAATTCAGTGCTATTGTAACATATTCAGCTTCTGTTATTGACTGAGAAATACAGTTCTGCTTCTTTCTTATCCAAGAAACCAACCTGTCTCCAAGAAATACTCCTCCTCCTGAAGTGCTCTTCCTATCATCAATACATCCTGCCTAATCTGCATCTGTATACACATGAAGTTTTACATTCTTTGATTTAGGATACCATAAACCATAGTCTGTAGTTCCCTTTAGATATATGAATATCCTCTTGATTTCCATTAGGTGATTCTGCTTGGGTTCAACTACAAATCTTCCAACAATTCCAACTACATTAGATATGTCAGGTCTAGATTGAGTTAGATAAATGAGTTTACCAATCATAGATTTGTACAATGTCTTATCAACTGCTATGGAATCATCATCTTTTTAAAGCTTGCTTCCTATTATCATGGGAGTGCATACTGGCTTACAGTCTTCCATCTGGAAGGTCTTCAGTATTTCCTTCACATATTTTGACTAATTAATGAATATACCTTTATCTGTTTGCTTTACATTCAGTCCCA
>MU228525.1:548260-592832 GCA_018584345.1 Thuja plicata | reverse complement strand
TTTCAACCCTGTTAGGAGTTGTACTTTACAATGCAATAAGTATAGTGACCTGGTTAAGGGTCAGACCCTGTTAGGAGTCTTTTACAAATAACCCTGTTAGGGGTGGTGGACTCACTATCCAAAAGCTTACTGCTTAATGGTGAAGGCTACAACCTTCTGTATAATAGATATGCACTATATCTAATGATGAAATGTAGAGTAGACCTGCTGTCTTGATCATTTCCAGTGTATTACAATCTTTCACTTCTTCTTCACATAGACTCTTGATGAATGAACCACATCTGATATTCTACTCTGTACATCTTCTGTTTCATTTTGTATCATTCACACTTAGCGTATCAAAATTGACTTGATATAAGTATCTTTATCAAAGTATGAGATCATGGGACCTATAAGACAACTCTTCATAACATCCTTGTTAGCTCTAATAAGCACACAAGCATAATTATAACCGCGCAAATATAAACTGAATAGACGCGATGCTTCACTAAGTCGGCTTCACCAAATCAACTCAAACAACATGATCTTGATGTAATATGATAGGCACATTTAACCAAAGATAGTTAACTCATAACTAACCATGAATATATTCACGCATATCCTGAAGATAGGCGCAACTCAAGAAACATGTCAAATACATCATCTCTGTACAGATACACTTCCAAAACTGTAACTGCCAATAATAGAATTACATAACTTGACTGAAAAATCATATCTGGATCTGCATATATGAACATAACATAATAAACATGTCAACAACATGTATCTAACCATGCAAGTCTTCATGTCATCATTCTGATAAGTACATGCAGAATTACTATTGTGTATTATATGTTGTCATCAATGACAAACATACAATCAATCAACTGAACAGAATCAAATCTCCAACAACTGGGGTGAATGTTTCTCCATAATCAATTCCTTCCTCTTGTGCATAACCTTTGCATACCAGTCTAGCTTTGTTTCATGTTACCTCTCCATGTTCATTCAACTTATTTATGAATACCCACTTAGTACCAATTACATTCTTGCCATTCAGGCTAGGTACAAGTGTCCAATTCTTATTCATCTCAATCTGTTCAATTTCTTCACTCATGGCTTGTATCCAATCTTAATTTTCTAAGGCATATTTTACTATTTTAGGCTCAAAATCACATAAAAAGCATGTATCTTCTCTCAACTTACTTCTTGTCATAACTGTAGAATTCTTTAATCCTATGATTTGATAAGGTTTATGGTGTCTTCTTACATACTTTCCTAGAGTAGGTTCTTTTTCTTCTTTAGACTGATCATTCACATTCAATTCAGGTTGATTCTATGACTCAGAATCCCCATCAGATAACTCGGCAATTACCTCATGTTGCCTGACAGCTTCGCTCTGTGACTCAGCAGGTGCTAGCTATTGCTCGAAAACCTCTTTCTTAGGATCAGGTAATACACTAGAATCTTCCTCATCCATATAGACAAATGATTTTTAACTTTCAGGTTCCGGTGTGCTTTCAGCTTCATTTCTTTCTGCATACTCATCAATTCTATCATTTGCACTTTCCACAATTTTGTTAGTGTTATAATTCAAACACTTGTAAGATTTACTTTTAGTTGAATAACCTAGAAATATGCCTTCTTCACCTTTAGCATCAAATTTTCCATTTGTGTTATCCTTTAGTATGAAACATTTGCTTCCAAAAAATTTGAAGTATCTTACATTAGGTGCATAACCATACCATAGCTCATAAGGTGTAGCATTAGTACCTTTCTTAACTAGTACTTTGTTCAAGGTATAAACTACTGTACTTACAACTTATTTCCAATATTTCTGTGCAGCATTTTTCTCCATCATTAGTATTCTGGCACAATCCATGATAGATCTATTTCTTCTCTCAGCAATACCATTCTGTGGTGGTGTCCTAGGCACAAATATCTATCTTTTTATCCCTTGGTAATTGCAGAACCTGTTAAAATCATTAGAAATAAACTCACCTCCTTTATTGGATCTTAAACATTTTAGGCTTTTACCTATCTCCTTTTCAAATTTTTCCAAGTACCACTTAAATAACTGGAATGCATCAGATTTTTATTTAAGAAACATAATAGTCATTATTCTTGAGTAATCATCAATAAATAGAATAAAGTATCTATCTCCAGAGTAACGATTCTCACAAATAGGACCACAGAGGTTAGTATGAACTAATTCTAGAATTCCCTTAGAAGTACGAGTCTTGATTTTGAAACTAGATTTAGTCATTTTTCCTAACTGGCATTGTTTACACATTACATTTTCAGGTTTCTTTAACTTAGGCAGCCCTCTAACCTTTTTCAGTTTGCTTATGCTTACCAAGTCATGAAAGTTTACATGACACAACCTTTTATGCCATAACCAAACATCATTATTTTGTGTAAACAAGCATGTCTCATCAGCCAAGTCTAGATAGAACAAGTTACCTTTTGTTTTCTCACCACTTCCAACTAATTCTTCGGTGGCATAATAGATATTTGACTTCTTGTGATGGAATTCAACTCTATAACCAGAGGTATTCAGCTGTGCAACACTCAATAAATTATAATTAAGATCATCAACCCAATATACATTATCATATCTGATCTTGTCAGTCAAGTTAATTGATCCTTTCCCTTTAACAAGACATGGTGCATCATTACCAAATTTAACATAACCACCTTTACACTAATCTAAGGTTTCAAATTTATCTTTATCACCAGTCATGTGATGTGAAAACTCACTTTCAATAATCCAAGGGTCACCTTTACTCATATAATAAATTAGTGCATTTTTCTCATCATCATCAGAATCATCTTTCATAGAAACATAACAACTTCATATCATGTTCATCAGAATTGTCAATTTCATTGTCAGAAGCTTCTTCAACTATATAACACAATTTCTTACCTTTGTCTTTGTAATATTTATACTTTCTGAAGTCTCGATCATCCTTTCTGTACTTGTTTTCTCTTCTCTCATCTTTTTCATTCTTGTCAGGACGTCTAGCAGCAATATGACCAACTTTGTTACATGAAAAAAAAATGATAGGAAGTTTACCTTTTTATTTTCCTTTTCCTCTAGATAGTCTTTTTTCCACGAGTGCCTCAAGTTCTTCCAGATCATCATCTGTGGTGTCACTATCACTGTTCACACATTTATTTCCTTTCTTCAATTTTTTAAGGACCAACTGAGATCTAAATGCATATTCAATAGCTTGTGGAGTGTAGTTATCAAAATTTGACATCTCAAATGCAATAAGTCTACCTACTAGACCTTCCAAAGTCAAATTATTATTAGGAGTACATCTTAATTGTTGAATTATAGAGACTCTAATAGCATATACAGGAAGAAGAGTTCTCAGTACCTTTCTCATAATGGTGTTATCATCAATGGTTCCCTTAGCTCCTCTGATAGAATTTATAACTTCCTTTATCCTACCATAATATTGAACTATATTTTCTCCTTCTTGCATTTTAATTTCATCAAACTTACCTCTTAAACTTTCAAATTTGGCTCTTAGTACATTTGTATCACCTCCATAGATAGTTTCAAGGACATCCCACATTTTCTTTGCAGTTGTACAATTATTTATGTCTTCAAACTCATGATAGTTTAGAGATGATGCAATCTCCAACATTGCTTGATTGTGTTCCTGTTTTTCTCTTAACTGTACAGCTGTAGCAGGTGTAGTGGGGGCTACATAATCATGTTCAACATAGTGCTTAGCAGAATCACAAATACCAACTAGATTCAATTTCATCAAAATTTTCCATGCAGGGAAATTATCTTTGTTCAACTTCAGTACCTCCTTTTTATACATCTTGATCTTTTGCTCCAAGTACCTTCAAACTATTTTCAAGAGACCAAAGCTTTGATACCAATTGTTAGAATGAATTTAGAATAACTGAGAGGGGGGGGTGAATCATTTATCCTCAGGTCTAAATGTACCAAATTAAACTTTATACCACTTTGAACAACTCAAATAACTTAATTTGCAAATCTAGATCCAATCTAGCTCTAATGCTATATCACCGAGTGGCCTCCATTCTCTTTCAATCTTTAGATCTTCTTGAAAATACATCAAGAAATCACTCTTACAGCTCTCTACTTCTCTTGTTTAGCCTTCTCCACTAGATCATGCCAATCAGTCAATTAACTATGCAATCCTCTTGCATACACTTCTTACATTCCACATCATGAATAACCCCTTGAGGTTATCTTATACCTCTTCATCTAGGTCAGATAAATATTTTTCCGCTTAATCAAGATCAAAGATCTTAGGTTAGGTCAGATCTAACAGATCTTTCCATCTTTAAATTTACTTTACTTCTCCAAAGCAATCACTAATTAAATCTTGGATCCATGCATTAATTATGGTTACCCGTACATTTAAATAGTATGGACCAATCGTTCTTATCCTTACTTAACTTTACATATCCCAATAAAATCAATTATGTTGGCTAGAGATCTCAAATATCAACAATTACCAAAATACTACTGCTCGACCAACATTGTTCTCTTCGGCTTGGTCATCACTGGTTTCCTCAGCAATTTACTGATGCATGGTCATCACAGATTTCTCTTGACATAAATTGTTCTTAGTAAACTTTCATCAAAATATAAAAGAACACATTACTTTTCCAACATGCCAACTGATCAAATACCCTTGTGATTTCCCATAACTCAACCATTTCACTTGGTCTTCTTGTTATCCTTGCCTTCAAATCTTCTTCATTAATCAATAGATGTGGTACTCAAACAGATAGTAATAGTCTCACCAATTAAGGTTTGACATCAATGACAAAACAACAATTGTTTCCATTATAGCTTTCCAACAATAAGCATGTGAATCATTCATAGAAACATTCATGAAAGTAATTGACACATAACACAAGATGTGATATCATAGAAAACTCCTGTTATGAAGTAAAAACTATGATGGGGATGACACCCACAAAACTTCACTATCTGTAGATTGGAAGGGAGACGGTTAAGGCTTACAATTTGATCACTTCTGGTGATCTACCCTATTAGGAGTATTGGTAGAGACCTATTAAAGTCTACTCTATTAAGAGCTTTAGAAACACTGTTAAGTGTGCACTCGGTTAAGAGATTTGATGTTGGACTGTTAATTCCACCTTCCTTGAAAGGATTTTTACACTTTGCTCCACTTGTTAGAATGATAGAAAATTAAAAATTGACCTGGTAAATGCAATCTCCTATTGCTTATATAGATCCTATGTAGTTCACATAAAAATATTATCACCTTAGGTATGATTGAATAATACCTCTGATTATCAGTTTCCTCTATTCTTGGTTTTGCTAACCAAATCCTTCTTTTTCTGTTCTGGTTCTTGAAACTCTCAATTCAATCCATAGATGTGCTCGTTCTGTTCTCCTCTCTCTTTTTCCTTCTTGCACACACATTCTAATGAATTATTACATCATCTATTTATAGATGGATTGACTTCATCGAGTTTGATAAAAATAATGTTAACTCTAAGATCAGGTTTACAACTTATACCTAGATCTCCTAGTCTATGTGTTTTAAATCAGTTAGACTAGTTAAAGAACTTACACTCACGTATCTTGTCCCTAAAGAAATGGATTTAAAAAAATTAAATATCCTATAAATAGAATACACTTTCTTTATCTGATGTGGAAGTTAGATCCACTTTTTGTGGGTTGTAACTGACTTTTGGTTCTGTTTGTCGGTCATGCTTGACTGTCCTTCAGTTTTGTTTGTCGGTTGCACTATATTTGTCTTGTTGGTCTGCACTGTAACTTGGATTTAGGGTTCCTCTATCAAGTTCCACTTTATCTTTCTGCTTTGTGATTTTTGGTTTTCACACTAACTTGTGTCATTGGTTATTTTTGTACTTAGTCATCTTTGGTGATCTCTTAATCTGATCTTCGGTTTTCTCTTTCCTATCTTTTGGTGTAGGCTTACCGAAAGTGTTGTTTGTATACTAATGGAAAATTAATGTCATCAATCTCCCCCTTTGACATTAGTATAAAAAACTGATATGTGCAAAATACTAACAAAATGTTAAGTATATACAACATATATAATCCTTAGTCATTTAATGACTCCCCTATGTATATGCCAATATTTCTGTACATATGATATTTTTTCTTTTTTCATATCATTTTCCTTTTATGAATATACATATACATATCTACCATTTTCCCATGTGAGTGAATGTACATAACATTTTTATTTTTATTTTGTACTTATATCATTTCCCCCTTTATTTGATATTAAGGGCAAAGGTCAGTTACCTTAGAGCTTATAAAAAATATGGTAATGTGAAGACTTCATGTCCTCCATCATTTTCTCCCATTTCTCTTTAAGGTTCTCTAGAGCCATGTGCTCAAGTGTGATCTTTGAATGCATATCATAGATGTTGTCTTCTACAAACATCTTGGGAGTTCCTATCAGTTGCCTTGCAGAACTGATATGTTGTTGGAGCAGTGTAAGATTTGGCAGAAGTTGAGCTTGTAGCTCAGTTACTTATTCCCTGAAATGTTTTTCTTCTTCCCATAGCTCTTGACTTAACCTTTTTACCTCAATTATCTTCTCATAATGTAGTCTGAATGCATTGTCTCCATCTGTGGTTAAGCTACTAGCACTGTTTGCTAGATTGTCACTATTTTCCTTAGTGAACTTCTCTATTGTGCTCAACATTTGAATCAAGGTAATAGCTTCAAATATGATGGGGTCTAATTCAGATATGAATTCTGATAGCTTTACCTTATTCACTACCACTTCTTGGCTGATTTTCTCTATTAGCTTCTATTGGTACTTCATTTTGGCTCTTTCCTCAATTTCCTTCTTAGCATTAATGTTCTGAGTTGTGATTGCATCGGTGAGGGTAGCTAGTTGATCAAGTATAGGATTTTTTTATCAATATCAACATCGGGTATAATTTGATGTAGTATGTCCCGTGTTGTCTCCAGTACCATGGAGTCCCTATGTTGTTTCTTCAACTTCTCTTGCAATGCCTTCCTCTGGCATATCTCTCCATATTCTTGTAATGCATCAATGTCAAGTGTAGAGGGGTCACACTTCGGTATTTCAATTATTTCATCCATTGTAACCTCTAACTTGTTCTTCTTTGTCTTCTTTTTCTTCTTCTATGACTTAGTAGAATGTAACACCATTGCCAATTTCTCAGCCTTTTCTATTGTGCTTGATGATGTGAACTGTTGTGCTTCTTTCTACTGCTTGGCATCGCTTTCAGCTCATCGGGTGTCTGTAGATGTCTCCACATTCACCTTATCATTGTTGGTAGAACTCTTGTTTGTTTTCTCAAGAGGAACATCTTTTCATTTGTCTCCTTCATTGGCGTCCTTTGTGTTAGGTCTATTCAAAATTTTTTCAGATATGTAATCCCTGGTCTGTTTTTGCAAAATGCCTTCTAAAGAATACTTGAAAAAACCCTTGTTTCACATTTCATAGCATAAATTTGATCCTAAAACCCTAAGGGTTGAAGAGGTTTCTAATTTCATGTTACTTTTTATCACTTAAGGTCATGTATTGAATGGGTTCCTTTTAAAAGGTTCATTTTTATTAAGTTGTCGGTGTCCTAACCCCGTGGTCATTTTTTATCTCCTAAATCCAAAGTCTGCGAATGTTTTAATAAAATTCATTATGTGTCATGTAAGTCTTGTTTAATCTAATAGTTTTCATTTTCTGTTATGATGAAGATGAATGACTTTTAACTATCAAGGGAACACACCATTCAGCTACATGTCCCTGGAAGATTCACTCGCAAAATGAAAAGAAAATTTTACTCACCATAGATCAAAGTCGATCTGAGGGCTCACAATTTGTCTATAGATGAAAGATGAATGAAGGATAATATTGAGGGAAAGCACCATTGCGACACATGTCTTAGGTGGGATAGAGTGTCATCATAAAGGAAAGGCTAAATGGAGGACAAGTTAGATCTAATCTAACGGTTGGCGCAAAGCCTCATGACAAAGATGCTTTTGAGATACTCTTCAAGGGATAACACCGTAATGATGCATGTCTTCAGTGGGCCCAGATGTGAGCAAGAAGATGAAGTTAAATTGAAAGCATGTCAAATTCGATCCAACGGTTGGCACAAAGGCTTATGGTAAAGATGCACACATAATAGTCATCAAGGGAAAGTGCCATGCTGGCACATTGAGTCTAGTGGGTTAGGCGGATGATTAAAGTTCTGATTAACTGTATAGCATCTTCAAGAAGATCAGATGGTTGGAACAAAGCCTCCAATGAAAGAAGCGATGATTTTAATCATCAAGGCATTGCGACATCTCGCCAGCTATCCCAGGAGATCAAAGCTGCGGGCCATAGGTAGGCTAAGTAAAGACCAGTTAAGCTGATAAAGATGTAACGGCTGGCACAAAGCCTTAGAACAAAGGTGATGTTGTTTTAATCAATAAGTCATTGCGCCATGCTGCCACGTGTCCCTACAGGATCGAAGCCACACATTGTAAAGGTGATTAAAGTCACTATAGATTGAGAAGATCCAATGGTCGGTGCTAAGCCTAAAGTATAAAGTGTCCAATCTTTACTCATCAAGGGAAATCACCATGATGACACGTTTCCAAGTTGATGAGGCCCACATAGTAATGCAAAGTTAAGTAAAGATCAGAAGGGTTAAGAAGGATCAGACGGCTGGCATGAAGCCTTAGGCTAAAAGTGATCAAATTTTAACTATCAAGGGAATGAGACATGCTACCACATGTCCTGGAAGATGAATGTTGAGGAGGATTCACTATTGACCATTCAATATGGTTAAAAGATAATAGAATCGACGGTTCTATTTTAAAATACATAAATAACAAGTTTTGACAGTTGGACACCAAGCATTGAACTCAGAGGAGTAATGGTGAACATGTGCTTTCTTCCCAGTTAAATTTTAAAGTTTAACATGATGGGATTTCTATCTTGTCGACCACCAAAGGCATTTTGCATAATTGACATCAGTTGCAGAGTGGAGTGAAATAATTACGGTGACTGCGGCCAAATTTTCAAGATTCTTGCGAAACTGGTAATCTTCTGGTACTGATAATTCTTGGTCATAAGAAATTTAAAGGAATTATTAGGGCATGCAGAAAGAGAAGGGTTTTATTATTCATTATTAGACTGTCAAACTTTAAATTCATAATGCCACCCAAAAGAGAGTTCTCTAGGAAGGTCAATTATAAGGATAGAAATGTATGCGATGATTTATTGCAAAAGTTAACAATGTCGACTAATGATACCTCAAAAACAAAATAATTAGTCCCCAAGGATCCATGCCTAAAAATAACTGAAGGGTTTTATGATTTGGGTCAGTCTGTTAGGGATGCCAAAATAGGTATGAACGGTTTGGCCTTGTTTAAGGTGCTCTTTGGTCGGAGAAATGCTAATCCCCCACACAATAATGTATGGCAGTTTGACGTAGGAAAGTTGGTAGTGCCTGGTATTTTTATGGATATGGAAATGCTTACACGTATAGCTAGGAATTATGACAGCATATCTAGAGCAGTCAGTGAAAAAAATGGGCAAGTCCTGATAAAAGTGACTGCACAAGAAATTAGGGAGGTATTCAGTTTGAATGATCCAAACACTTCTATGGATAAAATTGATTTTATCCAATTAAAAGAAGTTTATCAAGCCCAGAGGAAATAGTTCAGAGAAGGGCCCCTCGAGCAATATTTTGACACAATTGGGGACTTAATTATGGTAGGGCCTAACACAAAAGAACCTTTCAAACTTGATTATTTCACTTTGAAGGCCAAATTAGTATATAGGGCTCTTTGTCAAATATGTGGAGATGATGAGCAAGTTGAGATGCCTATCCATTATATGCTAATGATGGTCGATATTTTGCACCCCCACCTAGCAATAATTTTTTATTTCACCCCATATATTGTAGACCCAATTCATGAAGGGTTGATAGGTGTCCAGAACACAAAGGTGTCCATACCTTTTGCATGGTACTCCTTGTTGATGCATGTGTTTTTGTATAAGGGGGCAGATTATTTTGAGAATGAGATGGAGCTGACAAGATTTAAGGATAATGAAATCATGCCTGTACAATTGTGGAATGCAGACATGAATTGAAACAATAAAGAGGCCAGCTACATCAATGTTGACATGTATTTTGCTGCCAGACTCAGGACATTGTTATTGAAAGAGGACGCTCAAATTCCTGTAGCATTATCAAAATTCTTGAGGCCAAAGGAATATGACCAAGAGCTCAACATAGTACATAATTTGGGTGATGCTATCCCTTATCCAGTGTCAAATATATTTAGGGTCTATGGTTTTAGGGGAGTGCCAAACATATTACCCTACATAGTTCCCCTTAAGATAGGATTGGAAGAGGTCCTAAAATAGATTGGAGGTTTGCAAGAAGATGCCCTGAATGGAAGAGGAAAAGGAACAATCTTTCCTATAATCAATGTTTCTCACCAGTTTATCATCACCAAGGGAGGATGGAAACACTTACAGGATTTTTTGAAACCCTACAATCTGACCACATCATAATCCATGTGTGCTGATCCTAAGGTATTCATTAAAGAAATGTTCAGGGCAAAGACAAATTGTGTGGTGTTGAATCATAAATTCAACTTTCCAGAAGACATAGTCAAAATGAATTTGACTTAATTAACCAGGAAATAAAGAAAGAAAAATGGTTGGCTTACAAGAAAAGCCTTGATTTTATTCACCATTTTGATAAAACATATGATCCTTTAAGGGATTTCCAGCCTTGGGCCAAGAAGATTGAATCACTAATGGATATGTTTGAAGAAATTATGTAGGATTTGAGCCAGAAAAGAGATAACATATTGCAAACAGAGCCAGAGAAGGCTAAAACAATTTTGGGTAAAGCCTTCCCTATTAGAAATATCCCATAAGGAGAATATGTAGTGTACAAACGGAGGGGATATAACACAATTTTACCAACAAGTGGACAGACCAGTGACCCTAAAGGAAAGAGTCCACTAGATCTTGGTGCTCAAAGTTTTCAATCTCCCAAGAGGCAAAAGGTAGAAGAGGGACATCAACAACAACATGAACAAGTCTATTCTCCCTCCCAATCCCCAATGT
Source organism: Thuja plicata (assembly GCA_018584345.1). NCBI lineage: Eukaryota > Viridiplantae > Streptophyta > Pinopsida > Cupressales > Cupressaceae > Thuja > Thuja plicata. Next base: position 581,742 of record MU228525.1, on the reverse strand, counting down.
GCATGGATGAACAAGCTATAGCTCAGCAATTAGTGCATATGGGAAACACTGGGCATATCTATGTTACAACTGATGAATTGTAGGAAGGAATGCTTGAAGAGACAAAACATGCTCAATTAGATCTGACAGTGGCAGAATTTACTGGCAAAGAGCTAGATCCATTTACACAACAAGCAAGTGAGAAATTTCTTTCTAATGGCAACTTTGTTAAAGAGAGAGCATTTTTTCAATTCTTATGGAGAATACATATTGATGAATTCAAGAATAGATGCCAACAAAAGCAAGAGGAACAACCTACCAAAGGAAAAGAGGAAATTGAAAATGAAATAAAACAGATGTTATCAAGATTTGAAAAGATAACTCCTGAAGAAGGTAGAGATCTAGTCAAGAGGGAAGGAGTGTTGATACTCCCTAAATGGGACATAACTGATGCTATTGTATTTGATGCCATTAGGAAGGAAACAAAAAATGTTCATATCACAGAAGTAGAAGTACAAAAAGCTTCAAAGGGTGTAAAGTTCACTGAAGATCATGCAGCCCTGGTTATGTGGAAGTTGATAAAAAGAAACCCCAAGATAACTGATGGAGATACTCAGGATGAGAATTCAGGTAGCCTTTTGATAAGGAGAGTTGTAGAAATAGGTGTTGTTGAAGCAGCAAGTATAAATTTGGAATCTTCTAAGTTTAGTGTAAGTGTAGCCCATAAATTAGAAGATGAACTCAAGAGCTTAAGTGAAAAATTTGAGAGAGTTTTGGGTGCCTATAATGAAGAGAAGATGAAGACTATTGCACAGGATAAAAATATATCTGAATTGGAAGGTACAAAATTAGAAATTTCTATCCCTCAGATGATGATTTCTAAAGAACCCTACCAACCTTCATCATCCAGCCCATATGTCACTTATCCTCCTTCTCCTATGCCATCAAGCCCTGTTACTCTAGCAGATGTGGAGATGGAAAGAGAGATTATTTGCTTAAAAGAAAAAGATAGAAGAAACCTCTAAGAAAGATCTTGAAGAATCTCCAACATTCAAAGAAGTAGAAGAATGGGTTAAACAGAGGCACTCTAAAAAAAGATACTCTAGCCTCTTGAGATGTGCTAAAAAGGTGAATCTTACTGATCTTTATTTGTTGTCCAAAAGGATTTTTAACATTATCAATGAATATAATGCAGACAAAGATCAATGGGGTCTGGTCATGGACACATGGAAATGAAAGGGGGCTGAGGTGGAATAATATTATTTGATGTCCAAAGAAGAGAATAATATTGATATTGTTTTGACTAGAACTCACAAATGTCTGAAGCTAATGGCAGACTTGGATATCAAAAGGAATATCCTCATCAGAAAGGTAGAAACCTTGAGGAGAGAATTTTCGAAGGATAGGTATGAAATGTAACCTAACATTTGCAAAAAGGATGATGATATAAAGAATGAGGTGCTATGGTTAAGACAAATAAAAGAAACAATAAATGCCTAGACACATAGCATCATTACCTTGGAGGGCACAGTTTTATTTGTTCAAAATGTAAATATCATTAACAAAGCTAGGGAATTTTTTGAGTTCTGGAAAGGAGAAATTAATAAGGCAAGCACCAGTTGGAGTGAGATCATCAACAAGAAAGATGAAATCCTTGGTTTTAACTGGCCAATTGATGATGTACACTTCTTGGAGGGATAGGTACAAAATTGTTGATCCAGGTGAAGATGAAAAAATGCAGACAAATGAAGAATCCCAAAAAGTTGGTTGATACAGTTGAGAGTAAAGATCCTACATCAACAACATCAAGGACAACAAAGTCCAGATGGCTTACACTAAACAACTTTGAAGAAAATGCAAGTACAAAGCAGTCAAGAGACAAAATGTGCTAGATATCTATTGTAACAAGAGTGATTATCACTCCATTAGTTATTTTGTATTTTTAGTGAGTCATTAATCTATCCTTATTCCAATTGATCTGAAGCTTGTTGCAATCCTAATCTATAAAAGGATTCCCAAGATCATTGGAAAGGGCTAGAAAATTTGTAATGTAAACCATTTTGTAAAGTTTTCAATCAAGAGGGGAAAGATAGTATAATTTGTACTAGATATTGTAAGAAGTGAGAAATAAATAGTTGAGAGATCTTTTGCAGGTTATCTCTTTGTATACTGAAATAAGTTTCCCAAATATAATACAAAGATCCAAATTCTAATCTCTCCTATGTTATGTGTCATATGAGTTATGATTTTTCTGATTCAATAGCATAGTTTTTCTGTGTTTATGTACTTACTTGAGAGTTCTGATCTAGGATCAGATTAAATTAGGCTCTGATTTATGCATAGATTCATCTGACACATTGCGAGGATTCTATCAGTAGTATGGGTTTTGGGGTGGCAGTATTGTAATTTGAAGTCGTAGGCAAACATTAATTTTAGTATATTGTATCTGAGTCAGAGTATTGCCCAAATGGATAAAGCCCTGATTTGAAGCTTATACATTTTTCTTTATTGCATAGCTAGTTGCACATTGGCTGTGTTTTCCTAAATGCAAACATCTTAAAATCCATTAAGTATTCATCTTTATAAGTTTGTAATATTTTTCTATCTCATACTATATCTCATGGTTGATGTTCAATGGGTAGTTAGCCAATTACCTAGTATCTCCTGATCATGTTAAGTTATTATGAGATTACTACTTGATAGTATCTTTAAAGACATATCAGAAGGTATTGCAGGGTATCCCCCCCTTGGTGTAGCAGGGCCCAAAGTGTAGAAGTATTAGGAGAGTGCTTGTTAGTTGGTCCTTTTCTTGAATGAGCATAAATTTGGAGGTGGCTCCTCTATAAAAACATTCATAAAGGGAAGAGGTTGTTGTTATTTATATTACAACATAAAAGAGAACCAGATTGCATGTTTCATTGCTATAAGTGAGTAAGGTTTCTCAAGTTGAGGTGGACTCCTTGTCTACTTACTTGTCATTTACTAGTTGGTTGACCATTGTACTACAAAGTTGTGTCTTTGCATGTTCCAGTGACTTGTATCATTCTTAATAATATATCAGGATAAGTGCTTAGAATGTATTGATCTTTGTGACCTATGAAAACTTTCCATACGACAAGTTTGTTACTCGAGCTATTGTGAACTTTCCCGACTTTTCCTTTTGTTGGGTGGTGACTCAAAGAAATCTCTACATCAGTGCTGAGTTATTATTATTTGATACACCAAAGTGTTAGCATGAGTTACAAAAATACTAGATCCAGGATGAACATTCATCCTGAGAATGAATTGGAAAGTGAGATTCCCTCCACTTCCAGAGTTGGAAAATTAGTGAACAAAAATGTTTCTGAAGTTACTCCTAAAACTTGGAGGCAAAGGAGGAACATAAGAATAGATACTCCCATTCCCCCTAATCATGAAGAAGAAAATGTAGAGGTTGAACATGAAGCACAACCTAGATTAGGAATCTATGGGGAGTATTATTCTTAGAGTGAAAGGGTTGATGATGTCCCTAGGTATACCAGAAAGATGGTTCATGGTAAGTCTCAAGGACGTGAGACAAGGTCTAGATCTAAGAGTCAAGGATAAGAGAATAGGAATGCTCCAAGTGATCTGAGATCTCCCTCATCTAAAAAACCACATTCCCATCACAATAGAAAGGAGAGAACCATCATGGAAGAAAATTCAGAAATTGATATAACTCTTGTGGATTCTGAAGAGATTTTTGAAGAGGTGGATGAGTTAGAAAGAAAGATCTGAGAACAAATTGCCTTAAGAAAAAAAAGAGTAAGAGAAAAGGAAGAAAGAATCAGACATGATCAAATTCAATATGATCTGTTGAAAAGGAAAATCAGAGATTTGGAAGCAATGAATGCTACTGTTGTACCTGAGAAACTAGAATATGAACCTGTTGTTCAATAGTTATATGACATACCAAAGCCCAAGGACAAAGGTAAACAAAAGGTAGCAGCTGTTGAAATAAAGGAACTAGTAAGAAAAGGGAGTATGATGGATCCCATGATGAAGTTGGAAATTGAGTTGGAGATAGCCAAAAGAGAGAGGGAGATAATAGCTAAGGAATTAGAGAAGGTTGAGCTGGAATCTTCTGCTCTTGAAATGAAAAATAAGATTGAATTCCTTAGGCAAACCTCTGGCCCTCATCCTGCTGGTCCTGGTTCTAAATTGTATCTAAAATTGGAAAAGAGTATACCACCACCTGTTGATTTTGGAGGTGCTACCACTTCAAATACTCAAGGCAACACTTCATCTCAAAAAACTCCTATCTATACTGAAAGGTACATACAATTTTATTTTCTTGGCATCCCTGGTTATCCCAATGAAATTCCTATTAAAATTAGGGATAGGCTTCCTAAATTTGTTGGGAATAATGTAATAACATGTGAAGAACATCTTAAGCATTTTATGGATATGGTTGATGACTATGAAATTGCACATGATGATGTTATGATGAAATTGTCTGTGCAATCACTAATTGAGGATGCAAGGGACTGGTTTAGAGGGTTACCCCATGAGTGTATTGGATCCATGGGTGAGATGAAGGAATGTTTTAGGGACCAATATGGGGACAAGACTAATGAAGGGTTCATGCTTAATGAGTCCAATAACATAAAGAAGAACCCTAATGAAGAAGTGGTGGAATTCAATATCAGATTCCAAAGGGCAATGCACAAGTTGCTACAAGTAATGAGGCTAGATGACAAGGTATGTCTCACTACCTATATTAATGCTTTTGATGCAATAATGGGTTATTTGTTAAGAGATAAGAACCCTAGAAATATTAGGGAAGCATATAAGGTAGTAGTCAACATTGAGACAAATAGAAGAGTTTCTGGGAAAGTGGGTAGGAGAGAAGATCAGAAACCCACCAGGTATAATAAGAAAGAATCAAATAAACCCCTGAGTTCAAAACCTAAGGAGGATGATAACCTTAAGCTAATTCTGAATGCTCTAAAAAAATTAAAGCCTAGAGAGAGTAGTCATAATAGGGTTCCAAATAATGATAAGCCTTCCTATGGAAATTACAATAGACAACCTAGAATGTAGAACTATCCTTATACTACCCAGTGGAAGGATGGAAAACCTATTATCCCACCAAAGAAGGATAATTTTGATGAAAAAACTCGTGACCCCCTGTACAAGACTTCTATAAATATGTGTAGTGAAAACCTCCAGTGTGTACCTTGTCAGTCCCCACACAACCCTGAATATTGTGTTATTTCTACCAGAGTTTCTGCCACTGAGGAAAATGAAGAAGAGGAAGAGGAAGAGTATGATGATAGTGGTTGTGCTATGACTTCCTCACTATTTAATGAAGAAACATATTATCGGCCTGATGATTCTAATATATAGGATTGGGAAGTTGATAATATGAGATGCAATGTTGAAGGATGTGATGAGACCCCTATTTTGAGAAGACCTTCTGATGAAGAGATAGCTAAGATCATAGCTAATATGGTTGCACAAGCAAGGGGTAACTATGTTTTAAGAAATAGAGTGGTTGGAAATGTAGATGGAAAACCTGCTAGTATCTTTATCAAAGATACCCAAACTAGTACCAAAAGGCCATAGGAAAAGGAGAAATAGGCTGAGGGTAAAAATAGGATTTTGATTAAGAAGGGAAACAAACCTATTGGCCCAAATATGTATAAAGAAAAGATGAAGACACCAGAGAGTTCTGTACCTCATCCCAAAAAAGAGGACAAACCACATAGGGGAAATGAAGCTAGACTGGCTACTCAAGTAGAAGATGTGGATTGCACAAATCAAAAATCATATATTTCTGATATGACATACACCCCTGTAGATATGGGACAAATTTTGTCTCAGATAACTGTTAAAGTGCCTCTACTAGAAATGATGAGGATAGGAGAGCATAAGGAAAAGACTCTGACATGGGTGAAGAGTGTCAACTCTACCAAAACTATAGAATAGAACAAGAAAGTGTCAGACACAAAGGATAAATCATCAAAGGAATCTGATGAACTGGTATCAAATATTCCACAAATTTATTTAGATACCAATATTGTTAGCACTATTGCAAAAACATTCCATCCTTTTTTCCTAACATTATTAATAAATGGAAAAATGTTGAAGAATTGCATGATTGACTCTGGACCATCCAATACTGTTATGCTTGCAAAATTCATGAGGTCTATTGGACTAAAGGTAGACACTCCACATGGGAGATTCCAAGCTATGGACTCTAGAGAGGTTCCTTTCATAGGTACTATTAAGGCTTTGCCTTACAAATTGGCAGCTTTCCCAGATAAAGTGCTGACTATGAGTGTATTGGTTGTAGACATTTGCCCCCCAATATGGAATGTTATTGTCAAGAAAATGGAGTGCATCTATGAGGGGAGAATCCAATGTGATTTATCATTTTCCACTTTCACCATAAATGGTGAAAACATCAAAGTATCAAGGGAAACTAGAACACCTCATATGATTGAGGAACAAGATGATAATTGTTAGAAACACTGAGAGGGGGGGGGTGAATCAGTGTTTGTCTATTTATTATATTTCAACAACTTAAAACATAAACCAAATATATATCAATTAAAGCTTAATACAAGAACACATAACATATGATATGATTACGGGGAAACCTTGATCAGAGGAAAACTCGGGTGGGAATTAGTACCCACAAATATTGCACTAGTTTAATGAACCTGTTAAAGTTCCTTTGCCTTGTTAGGAGCAGTCTTTACAATGCAAGTACAATGAAATTGTTAAGAGTCTGACCCTGTTAGGATTCTTTTACAAATAACCCTATTAGGGGTGAGGACTAACTATCCAAGAAGCTCACTTCTCAATAGGATGAAGGCTACAACCTCCTTGATAATAGATATACACTATATCCAAAAGTGAACTGTTGTATGTGACACACTTGTCTGATCAGTTCCAGTTATGTGCTAATGCTCTTATACTCTTCAAGAGCTTTATCTCATTCTAGAATCTTATACTGTTCTTCTATATCTCTCTTCTACATATTTCTTTGACACACTCTAATACAACTTTGCATGTTATATATATATGTTCATGCCTGAATAGACGCGACTATAAGCAAGACCTTAGTCGGCCCAAAAACAACATTCACAACGCTTCCAAAAAAATAGGATTAAGCATGTTTACAATAATGTTTAATACATGATTACAAAATTATTACAATAGGCGCTTAGCCTTTACAAAACAAAATATTACACGCTAATCAAAAAACTAATGTCGACTTCATACTCTATTTTCTAAACTGCTAGTGTACTTGATCTTTTTGTAACTTTTTCGTATTGACATTCCATACCATGCATGTATAGTGTAAGCATAAAACATATCATTGAGCTTATGTGTGAATGCGCATGTATTGATTCATTCTGTCGCACGTGCACTGGTGCTCTGATCGACTGCATATCTGTTCTGCTCTATCTTCTATACTTAGCCATTTTGTCTTACAAGTTTACTTGACAAAACTTCATATGAATTTGTTTCCATAATGAAAACACAAAATAAGTCACATTCTTCCTGAGAGTCAACTTGCCAAGAATCTCCCCTTTGTCATTAATGGCAAAAAAAGAATGTGGCCAACTTACTCAAACTTTGACTAACACCAAAAAAACTATATGTCATCCTCTTCTATTCATATTTCTTAATATATATATATAAAATATACATATACTCCTTATATACATTACTCCCCCTTTGACATTAATGAAAAAGGTGTCAAAATTTTGAGTCCTTGAGTACTTACTCTGAATATACATTTGGATAAGCTATCTGTAGATTCTTGATCTCTTGCTACCAGAATGGCTTCAGTGCATCAAATGTTTGTAGATGGGCACATAGGGCATATGTAATATTTTCCATCTTTGTCAGATCCATGCAAGGTCCTTGATCATAGGTAACAATGGTTGCATCTATCTGTTTGATGTTCTCGTTCAAAACTGCTAAGGAGGGTGCAAGTGCATTTCTCAGTTGATTCTTCCTAATCCTTATCTTACTGATCTCCATTTTAGCTTTTTTAATCTTGTCTATCTTCCCTTGATAGATGTTGTTGCAGATGTTTATGTCTTAGGATGATGTTTCAACTGATTGTCTTATGTTATCAACAAAGATATCTTCCTCTTCTATCTTTTTGATATGCTCAGAGGTGAGTTTGCCTCTGTCCATGCAATTTGCTATTACCTTTCTGCCTTTTGATGCCAACTCTTTCAATATTGTCTGACCAATCTTTAATAAATTTAAATCTAAAGAAAAATTCTTTACCAATTCATTCAATCTTTCCTTTTTATACTCTTCCTTTGCAGTTCTAGTAGCTGAGTCTACTAGACTTGTAAAGTGTGCCTTGAAGCTTGTTAGGATGCTATCTACATCATCAATTGACTAAATTTTAGCCACTTTCTTGTTTGCAGGCACTAGGTCATTCAAAATGTTCATTGACTCCAAAAAGAGAGGGTTTCTCATAAATTGTTTTTCTTTGGCTTTTTCCATGGCTAGGACACTGATTTTGATCAAGTCTTCTTCTCCCCATGCATCTAGATTTGCTGAGTCAGGAGTTAAACTTGAAAACAATGAAGTTGATGGTTGAATGGATGGGGTGAATATAGAATTATGACTAGTATCCATACATTCACTTTTTACTGGGATCTCCATAACTGGTGTTTCATTAGATTGATTGTCTTCCTCTTTATTCAAATCTGTTGAATCTTTAGAGGGAAATTCATCTTGCTGTAAAGATGTGTCATCAGTGCATACCTCCTTGGTCTCTTCAGTGCTTACAAACTCTTTTTCAAATTTGTCCATATCATTATCAGAAGCGGTCATTGATATCTTGATATCATCAATCACAATAGTTTCTCTTGAATCTTTGATTGTATCAGAAGCTATTGAAATTGAGGGCGCTAAAACCTGTGGACCTATCTTAGGTGCATTTTGAATCACTAGTTCTGTAACCTATTTGGGAGGAACTAGAGTTACCTTTGCTATAGGAACCATTGATGGATACATATGTCTATCCAGAAATACTCACTCAAATAATTTTTTAGTCTCTTCACCAACCAGTTCATATTCTTTGTTCATGATATGGAGAACTCTTATTTTGGTTCTGAGATGAGGCTTTACTAGATTCAATAGAATGGTTTTCTCATCATGTGAGAAAACTAGAAGAATACTATCTAATGTTTCTTCTCTTATCCTCATACCCTCTTCAATTTCTTGCCTTTTCAATACATCAAGTATGTTCCATACCTTGTTTGGTATGACTATTTTAAGTTCCAATACTATCCTCTTGAACTTAATCATGTGAGAGATGATCATAGAGTGAATTTATGATTTTTCTATCTCTTGGTATTTGTCATAGACATTCTTGATAGATTCTAGTCTTCCTTCATTAACAATTCTATTCTTTAGGACTGTTAGACTAGATCTAAATCCTACCTCAGGAGGGGCTTGTGTGTTCTTTACCTTGCTCCTTGTGGTCCTTGAGGATGGATGACTTGTAGGAACTTGCTTCTTCCTTCTAGTTAACTTAATGGGTACAAAAGGTGGAGAGGATTCTAGATCAATGGTGGTTGATGGTGCAGATGTACCTTCATCAGATTTCTTCTTCTTCTTAGGCATATCATCAAACTTTTCCATTTTCACTTGTGTAGGAATTTTCTTAAGTTATTTAGAAATCTTAGCTTCCCTAGCTCTGTTTAGGTATTCTTGTGTAACCCCATGAACTTTTAGGATATTTGAAGTAAACCTTGATACCTTCCTTTTGTTGTTAGCATTGTCTAAGATAGAATCAACTTGATTTGTCTTTTCTCTGTATATTCCCCATATTGGTTCATTTGGATCTTTGGGCATAGACAAAAGAACCTGTGCATATCCTTCCAACACATGTTCTTCAACTTCATAGCCAAGTGGATGAATCCATTTGGTTCTAAGTTCAACATCCTCCATGCAAGTATAGTCAGTTTTTACCATGAAGCATATAGTGTCTTTGTACTTATCAACTATCTTTTCTGGTATTCTGAACCTTTTCTGCATCTTGATTCTAAATGTTTTGATCTCCATGTCCATTGAATCCTTCACACTTCTCTCTGATGTAGCCTTGATTGATATCTGAGACATAGTAGGTTTACTCCTATCTAGGTAAATATTGGCAACTTTACCAACAATGTGGAAGTAGAGATAGATGATCAAAGAGCCAAATTTGAATATTTTTCTCTTGTCATGCTTGACATCTCTAATATTATCAATCAACTTTGCACGCAATATCTCACATAGGTTATACTGAGTATTATCCTTTACCATCTTAATTGCTGCCAGTACAGTAGCTACAGATACACTATTCAGTCTTCTTGTGTGATGGAACTTGTAACCTAGAATCATAGTAACCAATTTGATGTCATCGACCTCAATGGGATTAACTGTCATGCCGCGCCTATCACTTCTGGATAAGAAAACTTGTTGAACCTAATTTTTAACATCCTTACTAGTGGGAAGAACTGGTCCAATCTTAGGAAGTCCAGTCATTTCATGAATTAGGTTTGAGGTTATGCGGAAAGGAACTTCACCAATCCAATAAAGATCATCATGTATCTTTCTCAGTAGGATTTTAACCCATTCTAGCTCATAGGACTCATGCGCATTAGAATACTAAAAAATAGGGTTGTCAGTAAGATGTGCATATTCATCTTTGAATGAATAATCAGGTTTCATCATTGAAGCCATAAGAGTTGCTATGTTGTTGTCCCCAACGGTTTCCTTCTTATAGTAGATGTAAGCGCGAATGTCTTCTATGTGTACGAATCCAAGCGGAGTCTTAGAGAATGCTCCTTCAACATAATCTAATATAGACTTGAATGGATGCTTCTTAAAGACAAATCTCTTCCTTTCAGCAATGTCAAATACAACAAGGGTTGCCATACTTACTTGCAACTTGATTAAGTAGGGTTTCACGATGCGACTTCTAGGGTTCTGTTTCAATCTTTAATCCATTCACAAACCAACCAATTCCTTAACCTGTAGTGTTTTGATGCTCAATTCTCAAGTGCTCTCTGAATGCTCAATCTTGAATGCAAAGTGAGGTTTAAGGATCTTTTACTAGTTTATATAAAAGATTATTACATTTAATGCTCATTGTCGTAAAGTGGTTACAGAGAGAATTTCAAACTTTATTCTGAATGAAGTAAAGGCAATGTGTGCATGCATACAACCTTATTTCATGATTACATACATGAATCCATAGGTGCATACTTTAAGGTGAGTATACCAACCACGCAGGGGTTTAGAGCAAGAATAGATCCCCCTAAGACCATGAGGGTCAACTATCCATAAGTAGAAGGTGCATCTAGTGAGGATGCATCTACTACCTTGTTCTGTTTATTGTCCTTCTTTAATTCAACCCAAATTTTATCTGAATCAATTTTGGCTTGTACAAACTTAACTTCTCTTGATTCTTCAAATAGTGACTTTATTGGATTCTCTTGTCTTTGTGCTCTTGACCTAAAAAACCTTGAGATATGTCCTACTTTTCCGCATGAATGACAAATGATATGAGGTCTGATGTTGTTATTTATCATGCTACACTGCTTGCTGTGTGTCCATTGTAATTACATACCTAACATGTAATATTCTAAAGGTTTATTTGAGGTTGATTTATCTGGTTGTATTGAGTCATGTTTCTTTGGTTTTGTTGTGACTAATTTCTTTGATTTGTTCTGCAATGTATAGCCCTGTGACCAAACTTATTATAGGAGTAACAATAAACATTAAAAGGTCTTATTTCTTTACAATCTCTTGCCAAGTGTCCATGCTTGTTACAAGCATAACAAGTTCTATTAACTTGCTTGAGTTCATCCTTAGGTGGTTCAGTTTTAGCCTCTACAATATTCTCAGTCTTCTTTGCTTCAGTGGATGTCTCTTGTGATTTCTTTCTTTCTTGTATTGAATTGATTTCAATTTGAGCTACACTGTATCCCATACCAGTGGTATCACCTTTTAAATTTTGTGCATATAGTTGTGATTGAATTAGATCAGAACTTGTGTGTAGTTTATCAGTCTTGTCTTTTTCTTATGTTAGTTCAGATTCTATCTTTTTCTTGATTTTTTCTAATTCCAAGATTTTTAAGTTCACTTGCATAAGTTCATCGTCTAATTGTTTTCTCTCTTTGGTCTTTTCTTCAATGGTTTTTAGGCTATCTATAAGTTGTTCATTCAGATCTTCAATTTTATCTTTTAAAGACATGTTTTCTTCATTCAGATTTTTGACCATATTTCCCAAATCATTGGTAGAGAAATATTTCAGATCTTTCCTTAATTTCTTGATAAGCATTTGAGAGCCATCAACTTTTAGTTTAAGTTCCTCATTTTATTTTTCAGATTTGTCAAGATCTTCAAGGGCTGCTTCAAGATTATTTTTTAGATGTTTCACTTCTGCTAAATCCATGATCTCCTCAAGTGGTTAAACTTCCTTTCAGAGGACCAGAGCTCCGATATCAATTGTTAGAAACACTAGGGGGGGTTGAATCAATGTTTGTCTATTTATTATATTTCAGCAACTTTAAGCATAAACCAAATATATATCAATTAAAGCTTAATACAAAAACACATAACACATGATATGATTACGAGGAAACCTTGATCAGAGGAAAACCATGGTGGGAATTAGTACCCACTAATATTGCACTAGTTTAATGAACCTGTTAAAGTTCCTTTGCACTATTAGGAGCAGTCTTTATAATGCAAGTACAATGACCTGGTTAAGGGTTTGACCCTGCTAGGAGTCTTTTACAAATAACCCTGTTAGGGGTGAGGACTCACTGTCCAAGAAACTCACTGCTCAATAGGATGAAGGCTATAACCTCCTTGATAATAGATATACACTATATCCAAAAGTGAACTAATGTATGTGACACACTTGTCTGATCAGTTCTAGTTATGCGCTGATGCTATTATACTTTTCAAGAGCTTTATCTCATTCTAAAATCTTATACTATTCTTCTATATCTCTCTTCTGCATATTTCTTCGACACACTCTAATACAACTTTGCATGTTATATATATATGTTCATGCCTGAATAGACATAACTATAAACAAGACCTTAGTCAACCCAAAAACAACATTCACAATGCTTCCAAACAAATTGGATTAAGCGTGTTTACAATAATGTTTAATACATGATTAAAAACTTATTACAATAGGCACTTAGTCTTTATAAAACAAATTATTACACGCTAATAAAAAAATTGAAGTCGGCTTCATACTCTATTTTATGAACTTCTAGTGTACTTGATCTTTCTGTAACTTGTTCGTACTGACATTCCATACCATGCGTGTATAGTGTAAGCATAAAAACATATCATAGAGCTTATGTGTGAATGCGCATCTCTTGATTAGTTCTGTCACACGTGTGTTGGTGCTCTGATCGAATGCATATCTCTACTCTGCTTTGTCTTCTATACTTAGCCATTTTGTCTTACAAGTTTACTTGAAAAAACTTCATATGACTTTGTTGCCATAATGAAAACACAAAATAAGTCACATTATCCCTAAGAGTCAACTTGCCAACAATAATAACATGAATTGTTTCTTGGATACTGAAATAGGGTCATTTCAAGTGCAGGAAAGTCAAAATTTAGAAGGATCACAACCCGTATTATTGTCAGAAGATGTAAATAATTTATCTAAACAATTTAATTTATGGATAATGTATTTTGATGGTGCCAGTTCTAAGGAGGGGACTGGTGCTGGAGTTTTGTTGATATCACCCTCTGGAAAACCCTTCAAATTTTCATTTTCTTTGCTGTTTAATTGTACAAACAATGTAGAAGAATACGAGGCTCTATTGATAGGTCTGAGACTAGCTGCAAGACATGGAATTAAATGCATCAAAATTATTGGAGATTTTGAGCTAGTGGTATCTCAGATCAAATCTAAATATGCATCAAAGAACCATAGATTGAAGCAACCCCAAAATGCAGTATGGGATGAGATAGAAAGTTTTGATGTATTCGATATTGACTAGATGGACCGAAGCCAAAAGAGAATGGTAGATCTGCTAGCTAATATTTCCCTAAGGCCAAAAGAAATTACCTTTGCTGGAATTTCTGAGATATAAGTTCAAACTAGGCCTTCAATACCTGATAATGTTGATAGCTGGCAAGTGTTTGATGATGATGTAGACATTCATAGATTTTTGAATTGTGAGGCAGGTCTTTATAATAAAAAGATAGATTTAACAAAGTAAGTGAAAAACATTGATGGAAAAGATATTGTCTTGGGAAAGGAGATATTGCATCTAAAGTCAAATAAAGTCCCAAAAGGACTAGTTGTTTTGGAGAGGGCCTTTGATAGTAAGGACATACCTTATTCTGTAACATGTGTAAATAGATATGAATATTTGGAGGAGGTTAATGTGGGAATAGAAGGAGTTCCTAATAATTTATTTATTGGAAAGAAAATGTCACCCAAGGTGAAGAAGGGTTTGATTGATCTTTTAAGGAAATACAAAAAAGTCTTTTCTTGGACATATGATGACCTAAAGGCATATAATGAAGAATTGTTTCAACATGAAATTCCATTGAAGATGCCAAGCCCTTTAGGAAAAAGTAGAGACCCATAAATCCTACCCTTAGGCCTAAGATGGAACATGAATTGAGAAAGATGAAAGATGCTGGGATAATCAATCCCATTAGGCATTCTTCTTGGGTTTCTAATCTCGTCCCTATTAGAAAGAAGAATGGGGACATCAGGATGTGTGTGGATTTCAGGAACTTGAACATATCTTCCTTAAAAGACAACTATGATCTCCCAAACATGGAGAATATGCTACAGAGGGTCACTAGATGTGAACTTATGTCCATCAGTTTTATTTGGAGCGGAAGAATTTTGATCCGTTGGGCAAGATAGCGATGAAACTTCCTCGGGAAGCCCCTCCGCATGAGCTTCACATAGAATATTTTTGGGAAGATTGACAAGATGATTTTGAGGTCTAAAAATGACATTTTGATAGGATGACACAGGGGATGATGAAACAGATAGAACTTCAAAAGTTCCCCAAGGACATCTTGGACACTAGGTCCACAGAGGACCCGCAATATAAAGAAAAGGAAGTGGACAAAATGGCCCACCCTTCGGTAAATTGGGATGTGCCATAGGGTTAGATGATAGAGGACATTACCCACAATGTGATTGAATGCAGTCATGTGTATTTTCAAAAGGTATGTCCAAAAAGTACATGCAAGGTTGGCCCATTTGTGCGGGGTTCAAATTCTAGGCCTAGAACCTCCTAGAAAGGTGAGGATAGAGGAAAGAGGAAAATGGGGACCCTCTCTCAAGTCCCATCCGCAGTTCCCATAGTAGAACACATGCAGAAAAATCTGACACCAACCCATCAAATGAAAGATACACTAATCACCCGGTTGTCCACCCCAGCTATTATGGCTTGACCTGTCCACCCTTCAAATTCTCCCTCACTTGCAGAATTGATGGTCTGAGTAAAAGGGATCAGGGTAGAGGAAGAGCGGGCATCCATGTTAGATGTAGGGGCCCCATTTATAACAAAGAGGAAGAAGAAAAGAAAACTTGACCCTTAGCCAAGGGTGGAGCCTGAGCTTGGGATTCCTAGCATCCCTGAAATATAGATTGTTTCCTCGAACTCCCTAGAGACAAAAAATCAGCCCGAAGATCCCCCAAAGACCTACCCTCCAAACAATGACTTCAGCGACAAATATTCAAGGTGGATGAACTTGTAAACTTAGTACAGGATATCGAGAAAGTGATAGAAGAGATCGCTGCCCAGGATGAAGTAGTAATCCCCATTGAAGGGGAGACCACGGAGAAAGAAGCTACCACTTAACAAGAAGTGTGGGTTGAAAATTAAAAAGAGAAAGAATAGGTAAATGTCTCTGATGTACTTAAGATACAGGTTCTCGAGACCAATGCCACAGAGGAAAGGCAAGTGTAGAATGAGAAACTGACATCTACTAAGAGAACCAGACCTATGGGAGCAACCATAATCTCAGCTGCCATGCTCTAGGAACCACCTCCTACCCCAAAGAAGTTAAAATTTGGTGAGGTGATCATAGTGGCCCAAATGCTTAATCTTGGCCCTGTACCTCCGCCACCTCTAGAGAACACACCAATGAAGGAAAATATTCCTGCAAAGGAAGCTGACGAAGAGCAACAACAACAAGGTGAGGGGAAAAACCCTAGAGATATAGATGTTGTATCTAACGCTGATGAGGAAGTGAACACCAAGGTAGAAGATATTAATGCCACCAAGGTGGATAATGCAAGTGATTCAGAGGATACAGGAAAATAGTTTGAAGAGACTCATAACACTAGGGATGCATAGAAGGAACTCGAAGGGGAATCACAAGATCATACTTTGGCAACAAGGCCACCCCACAACCACAATGGTTGGTGGGTTATAAAAAGAGGAAGGCCCCTACAAAAAAAAAGGGTCATCTCTCCCTAGCTAAGATGATGGCATAGGCACAAGGGGCCCCAAAACAAAAGAAGGCCCAGACCCTCCATTCCACTCGGGCTGGTCTTGGCAGAGAAATAGTTGCAGTAATCACAACGCCTCCCCTAGAGATAGATGCAGTGATGGTCAAGGGTGAAGAAAAAATAATCAATGAGGTACCTCTGGGGATGAGGGACAAATAGGGTGAATTGGACCTATTAAAAGAAGCCAGCAGGGCGATAGAGGCTCGTTACAACAAGCAAGCTCAGAAACTCAAAGAAGAGAGGGAAAAGAATGCAAATCTCCTCAGGCTTTTGATGGAGCTGGCACAAACCATAGCCAAGATCCACCCAGAAGATTGTACCCCTAGACTAGTGCTTACACAGGGTGACATGGATACTCTAAGGGCCATAAAGAAGAAGGCCCAGACTGTGGATGGGTGGATCATCGAGAAGATAGTTTCTGTAAGGAAATTTTTAGTTGTATCACTCCGGGATCTTTACTAGATCAAAAATCTCCTGAATCAGGTGAATGTCTCCACTAACCAATGGGAGGGAGACTTAGAAAAATATGGAGGATGGAAGATCGGGTTGGATGAAGTATTCAACTCCAGAGAAGAAGCCGCCACAGAGGCGGGAATTTTGGGGGAAGAATCATTAGAGTCCCTATAGACCTAGTACTCTAGACTTGGCCTCAAGATTGAGGTATGGAAGAAACTCATTAAGGCCCTAAGAGAGAAATTAACTATGGTTTGGTATCCTTTGGGCCTATTTAAAGCATTCATAGTAAGGGTGTCTCAATTTGACCCCTTCACCACCGAAACATGCACCTCAAAGGATTATGTCATTAGTAAGTACGATGAGGTAATGGAGTCCCTATATCAATTTGCCAGGGACTTCAATAGAGGAAGGTTATCAAGATTATCTAAGATGATGCTCCAGGTGCATGATGCTGTAAAATAGTAGAGTTCTTGAATGGAACTAGATAAGTTGAGGAAAAGTTTGAGGCTGTCCATGACTGGTGGAATAGCATTAAGGACATAGATGAGGATGGCATCAGCCAGGTTTTGGAGGCATTTAAGAATAGTAAAGAGAAATTAGGTTCTGCAGATCCTGGAGGTTTTCACCAGCAGGGTGCATTCTTTTATATTCATTATTCTTTGAGTGCAAGCTCCCCGATCCCAAAGTCCTAGATCTAGCACTTTTGTATTCATTTTGATGACCCGTGTTCAGGTTCCCCAGAGTTGACCGGTCATTATCAGGCAATTAATAAGGGTGTTAAAAAAGTAGGTGACCCCAAAGAGGCACGTTAGCTCAAAGGATGGTTCAGTATGCATTTAGTATTTAGTGTAGTTTGTTAGAGCATGGTTGATGTTTTAAATATATTTGCACAAATATAAGTAGAAGGAATAGTCCTAACTCTAGCCTATCTTTTGAAGTTTATTTGGTAAACTAATGTGTGCTTGTACGAAACCCCAACTCATGAAATCTCCAGAGATGATGAGCCAATAAAACCACCTATCCCCTTGAACAAAATATTCACACTCCCAACTCAGCTCCTACAGTGTCGAGACCCAAATCTTAGGTGCTTGAAGGTCTAGAGAATTCATTCCCTGAACAACCTTTACAGGAAAAGTTGGCCGGTACCCTGGTACCTGATGAAAACTTACATTTTTTGGCGGACTGGTCACAAAGTTGCATCAAAAGAAATTGGTGCTAGAAGGAGGGCATGAGCTTGTCCCCTTTAGAAGATTTTGACTTTCCACCGCCTGAGGGTTCCCCAAGCCATAGTTTCAGGAAGCAGACCTTTAGTGGGATTGGATCATTTTCACCTACACAATTCAAAATAGTCCTTAGATCGGCCCCTAATCCCAAAAGGTTTGTCAAACTTGAGCCTCCCACTTGAAAGAATTAGACCCCACAAACCAAGCAGCCTGCCAACCTTGTCTGGGGATCTACGTCATCTCAGAATACCCAAGTCTCCTAGGAAATCTCGGGAACCAATGCTCCACCTAGTCAGAATCCAACACCCCAGATGGCTATGTGTTTTGGTAATAATGGGTTCCCCATGGGGCAGTTCCCCTGTGCTACCAACGATCTTCCTCTGCATCCAAAGAAGAACTGCCCCCGATATGAGCACTTAGGCTCACAAACTGCAGAATAGCATCTGCAGGCATACAAAGATGCCATGAAATGACACCAGATCCAACATCAACATGTTGTAACCTAGATATTTCCTCTATCCTTGGGATAGAATGAGTTAAACTAGTACCTTAACTTGTTGGTCAACTCCATCAACAGTTGGCAGGACATGGAGGATGCCTTCCTGGCAGCCTTCCATGTACATGTGGAACTGGCATGGTCCCACAACCAGTTTATGTCCATTAGGAAGGAACTGAATGAACCCCTTGAAGCATTTAACCATTGATTTCAATGAGCCTTGAAGTGGTGCATGGGCCTCTTCATCCCATCCACTAATGTAACCATCTAGACATACCTTAATATGATGGACCCTTTGGTTTCCACTCTCCTATGGAGAACCACCAACCCCAATGACCGGGCTACTCTGGTGAAAGTTTAAAACCTAGCCTTGGAGTTGTCCTTTAGTCTGAACAAAGCTCTTGGTGGGATTGGGGAGAGCACGCCTTACAACATGATACCCAATGGAACTTCTTATGCCAGGGGATACAACCCCAATCAGGCAATGGGTTCCCTAGCGATGGCCATGAACCCACCACCACTGATAGACCAGTAAACCTGGTACATATACCCATCGCAAGCACATACAATACTATATCTAGAATTCATTCCATGGAACTGGCCACAACAAATGCAACAACCACCAACACAACCCTCTAGAGTACCTTTCTTCTAGTCGCCCATGGCTGGAGGATTATTGTCCTTGACTCCAGGAGCTGCTGCCACTTTCATTAGGAACCAACCACAACAATCAACACACTATGATGAAAACACCCAACTGTCTACCGAGGTTGAATCCCTTCGGTGATTGTTGTCCTCACTAACTGTGGACATGGGACAACTAAAGGCGGTGTCTTTTGCGCCCCACAACCCTAATTCCCAAAGAGGGAATATCTTCTCCAGCCAACAAAATACCAATCCCAGAGGAAGGAATTATAATTATGGGCCTCGGCCCAACCGACATCAATGGAAAAACAATGAAAATACCAGAGGTCCCCCTCTGAACCAAAATGCCACTCAGGGTGGTGCTGGACCTAGTCATTCTGCACAGCATGCAGAATTCCACCTCCTAACTAGCTGGTGTAGATTGCACGACATAGGCTCTCATTTTGAGGTGAACTGTGCCACACTAGAGAAAGTCATCATGATCTCCCAGTTGGAAAGACAATAACCTTTCAATCCTACTCCCCCAAAAATGCCTACATAAGAGCCTACTCATAGTGCCTTCACTTGGGAGATCGTCTTCTTTGGGATAGACCAAGAAGATGAAGAAGAACCTAAACTGTAGGGGTTCTTTGTTGAATCTATCTTGACCTTTGAGGCTAATGCCTTCACCAACCCATGCACTCCCTAAAACACTCAGATTTAGGTTGGTAAAGGACTAGTTTACATGCCTACACCACCAAAAGATACCCCTCCCTGGAATAATGCGAATGATCACCTCTTCCCTTCGAAAGGGCCTAGCTCTAACCAAGCTAAGGACCCGACTGAGGGAAGCCAACAATTCCCTGGGGGAATGTTTGACATTACAAAGGTGTTAGAATGAACCACCACCTCCATGATCTTGATGGAGGTTTTACTGAACTGTCCTGAGTAGAGGAAGTCCCTTCTGAAGCTCTTGGAAAACCCAGAAGCTGTCAGTCACCCACCCAAGACTGTCACTTTTGACAATGCCACCATGGTTGTCTTATGGGGAAACACTAAATATCCTCCTTGCTTACTAGGTTTGAACATACAAGGGAAGAACCTACACAATTTCTTGATAGATTCTGATGCTTTGGGCAACGTCATGCCTTTATACATATGCCAGAAGCTCAGACTCCATCCCACTCCATCCAAAGGTGCAGTAGTCTAGCTGGAAAAAATAGCTATGAAAATGGTAGGTGAGCTAAAGAATGTCCAGATTCAGCTCATCCAAGACCCCTGCATATTAAGCATAATTGACATTCAAGTGGTGGACATCCTGGAGACTTATGGGATGTTGTTGAGTCAGAATTGGTCTAAGGCCCTTAATGGGTATTTCTCCATGGACTTCTCCCACTTCTGGCTCTCCTAGGAAGGGGAGTCTAACCAAATCCAGGTAGAAAGTGAACCTAGGATGAAGCAGGCCCTCACCAAAGTTAGGAGGGTGAATGAAGTCCTCTACTTTGATACTTCCCCCAGGGTTTACCGACCCCTCCAAATCCTCACATTTGATTTCACAAAAGGGGAGGATCCCATAGTCTCTCAGAAAATTCAGGACCTGGACAAAAATATAAGGGGTGAGGTTAACTCATAGGGTATTGCAGCAACTCTTGCTACACTCTTGTCCAGCACATGGTGTTGGGTGCATTACCAAAAACATTCTAAGCTAGAGTGTGAGACCTAAATTGCTACTGTGACCTATCACATCAATGCCCTCCAGGAGAAAGAACACAAAGCAAACATGCCTGGACCTAGTAATCCATCCAGCAACACCCCCATGGTGCCACCAGTCTAGGAATCCCAACGACATGCTTCTCCAGAGGAAAACCTCACTCACGTGCCATGAGAGTCAGAGGAAACTCCTCCCAACCTTCCCAAAATTATCCAAATACCACTTCACCTTCTCAGCCCCAGAAAATGAAAAATGATTTGTGGACCCTGAAGTTCGATGGGTCCCAATCTAAACAAGGCTGTGAGGCTAGAGTGTAAATGATCAACCCGAGGGGGAAATCTGTCCTTGCATCTTATAGGCTATAATTCAACTACACAAATAATATAATGGAGTATGAGGCCTTGGTCCTTGGACTCTTATACTCACTGAGAAAGGAAATCACTCACCTCTGAGCATTAGGTGATTTTGAGCTGATCGTAAAATAGGTTCGGAGCCAATAAAATTTCCATGATAAAAGGTTGGCCACATAATATAACCGGGCATGGAGTCTCATCAAATATTTTGATGCCTTCGACATTGAACTCATTCCCCAGAAAAGAAACTACATTTTGGATGCCCTCTTTGTATCTTCCAACACCCTTGAGCCAATGGCTAGCTCCCAGCTCTGGAAGTTCTCTGTTGAGATGGTCCCCACCCCATCCATTCTAGACAATGTCACCCACTTTTAGGTCTTTGAGGATGATCAAAATATCCTAGCCTTTATGGCCAATGTTGGTGTTTTTGAGGATCAGATAGTGGAAGAAAGATACCATGAAGATACCAGGCAGGGTGAAGGAGATGAAGGGATCATAGACTTGCCAATCAACACCATCTCTAAGGGGATGGTAGTGCTAGAACATATCTTTGACTCAGAACCTTGGGGCTAGGAAAATATATCATCCTCCTCTGAGGGAGGAAAATTTGAAAAAGTTAACAATGGCCAAGCCGATGAAGAAGAATTTGTGCATATTAGAACCTCCTGCTCCTCGGAAGAGAAGGAGAAGATTCTCATGATTCTCCAAGAATACATGGATGTAATTGCATGGGGGTATGAGGATCTAAAAACCTATGATACATCTATCATGACCCATACCATCCCACTAAAACCAGATGCTAAGCCCTTTTGAAAAAATCAAAGACAGGTAAACCCACTGATAGAACCTCTAATTCATTAGGAGGTCCAAAAACTGTTGTCAGCCCGGATTATCTTTCCTATCTGGCACACAACTTGGGTTGCCAACCTCGTCCCTATGAGAAAGAAAAGTGGCAAGATCTTCCTTTGCGTGGGTTTTCACAATCTGAACAAGGCATCTAAGAAGGATAATCACCCTCTCCCCTCACTAGATGAGGTATTGCAAATCATGAACGGTTCTCAAATGATGTCCTTCCTGGATGGGTACTCTGGGTATAACCAGGTCATGGTTAAGTATGAAGATAGAGACAAAACAATGTTCACCACCAAGTGACAAACATTTGCATACTGAAGGATGCCCTTTGGCTTGATCAACGTAGGGGCCACATTTCAAAATGCTATGGACATTGCATTCGAAGGCCTTGTTAACAGATGCATAATCATCTACATGGATGATTTGACCATCTTTTCCTAGGATAGGCATGATCATTCTGCCCACCTCACCCAAATTTGTGAGAGGTGTTGCTGGTACAGGATTTCCCTCAACCCTAAGAAATGTATATTTGGGGTCACTAAAGGGAAGCTACACAGGCATATCATCTTTGAGAAGGGTATATCCATTGACCCTGAGAGAGTTGAAGCACTGCTGAACCTATGAATGCCCGACAGTAAGAAAGAAATGAGATCTTTCTTTGAAAAGATAAACTTTGTCCAACGGTTCATCATTGGATTTTCTGAGATAGTCAAACCACTCAATGACATGATGAAGAAAGATACAAAGATTGAGTGGAGTCTAGAAGCAAAGTGGGCATTCACCCAGATCAAGAAAATGATTGTGGAGGCACTAGTCTTGTCTAGTCCAGACTATTCCCTCCCATTTAACATATACTCCTTTGCTTCACCGCATTCTGCCACAACAATTTTGACCAAGAAGGTCAAAGGGGAAGAACAACCAATAGCTTTTATGAGCTCCCCTTCAAGAACATCAAAGTTTGGTATTCATCTCTGGAAATGAAGGCCTTTGCTCTCATCCGTGTCGTGAAGAAATTCTAACACTTCATTATTTGGAGCAAGGTGCATGCTATCATCCCAAACTAGGCTGATAAGTCTCTACTCCTATAGAGAAAATTGGGTGAGTGATGGGGGAAATGGATGGCCATCCTCTAAGAGTATGATTTGGAAATGCAACTCATGAAGATAGTTCGAGGCCAG
The DNA here is from genome assembly GCA_018584345.1 of Thuja plicata. Taxonomy (NCBI): domain Eukaryota; kingdom Viridiplantae; phylum Streptophyta; class Pinopsida; order Cupressales; family Cupressaceae; genus Thuja; species Thuja plicata. Next base: position 558,360 of record MU228525.1, on the reverse strand, counting down.
GGACTATGTATTGCAATGGTAGAAGGAACTCTCGATATTGAATGCCAAACTTATACATTGGAGTCCATCACTCATGATTAGTGGTATACCAATCTGGTATACTTATTGTTGAAAAAAAGATTCCCGGAGGGGCTATCCCCAAACAAACATCGTGCCCTGCGGCTGAAAAGTGCACACTTCATGATAAAAACATAATGCTTTTTCATAGGAATTATGAAGGGGGTATACCTCTGGTGCATAGATAGGGACCAAGCTACGAGAATGATTGAAGAATTTCATGGGTAGTTTGGATCCAGACATGGCTCAGCTAATGCCACTACCCATCATATCCTCCGGGCTAGATACTATTGGTCCTGTATCTTTAAGGATGTTTACACTCACGTTAAGAGATGCCATACTTGCCAAACAATAGCACATCATGATAGAAACCCAGCCATGCCTTTGCAACCAGTCTTCAAAGATATTCCCTTCACCCAATGGGCATTTGGCTATATCAAAGAAATCAACCCCAATTCATCAGCCAACCACTGGTACATTTTGACTACTACCGATTATTGTACCCAGTGGTCTGAAGCAATTCCTTGTAAGAACAATACGGAAGATGTAGTTATTAAATTCCTGGAAGAAAACATAGTCACCCAATTTGGAACTCCATTTGCTATAGTGTGTGATAATGGTCTGGCATTTTCTTTGGCACAATTACTTGAATGGACATATGAAAGAAAGATCACCCTGAAGTTCTCCAACAACTACTACCCCTAGGGTAATGGTGTGGTTGAATCTACCAATAAAAATATACTTGAGGTGATCAAACATCTGTTAGATCAAAACCCTAGGGACTGGCATCAAAATCTTAGGTTCGCCCTCTGGATAGATTGTATCAGAATAAAGGCATCCCTAGGGACATCCCCATTCCATTTGGTTTATGGCCAGAATCAAATATTCCCCATCAACTTATAGATCCCAATATTAAAGTTTATGTAGAAATTCAGAAACTGGGACAAAATTATGGAGGTTCAGCTTCTAAACTTGGTGCGAATGGAGGAACAAATAGACGCAACCCTTGAAAATTTCTCACATCACTAGGTAGTAGTAAAATGATGGTTTGACTGAAGAGCCCAGTATAAGGCCTTTCAAATTTTAGACATGGTCCTCTTGTGGGACAAGGCTCAAGAAAAGAAGGGAAAGCACACTAAGTTTTAACAGCTCTGGCTCAGACCATATCTAATATCTGAGATTTGTGGGGAAAATACTTATCGCCTCAACACTATGACTAGAGAAGCCATCCCATTGCCTGTCAATGGGTAGTTTCTCAAGCACTACTTTGAATAAGGTAGGTGATGAGCTCATCCGAAGTTGTACTATATGTAAAGTTCTTACTTGTAAATATCCTTCCCAGTGCTCCATTTGGAGTGCCTTGTCCTTGTAAATAATCATCAGCCGTCCTCCGAGACCGCCTTTCCTTTTTTTCTTTTTCCTTCATTTTTGGCTTTCTTTTTTTTTCTTTGTTTTCTGAGTTCACAGTGTGTTTCCTTCTTCATGTAGACAGGTATGCTTCACATAACATCTAGTCTTTGGAATGGTACCTTGTGCACTTTGGTGAATTTGGAATCTATTGTTAGCATAGTGGAATTTACATCTTGACAGTCTAGACATTGGTTAACAGAAAATCTAAGAAGCAAGTAATCTTCATTAGATTCACATCTTGACAGTCTAAACATCGGTTAACAGAAAATCTAAGAAGCAAGTAATCGGACACCTTGAGAGCAGATCGGTTGCACTAGTTGTTGACCAGGTCTGAAAACCATTAAAATATCCCAGGTCTAGAATGTTCTCTCCTATTCATCAATTAAAAAGGGGATGGTAAGGTGAAATAAGTACCATGGTTAAACTTAGCTAGGCTAAAGGTTCACGGTGAAATAAGTACCGCCTTCCCATCCAAAAAAGAAAAGGAAAAGAAAAGAACTGAAGAATAGAGAATTTTAGTATCCAGGGGAAACATGCAAGATATGATGACTTTGGCTTGATGTACTTGGTGCCTCCTCTCTGCTCCTCCTGGAGGTCATTGGCTTGGCTTTCTTTCAAAGCACACACTTCACAACTGATGAAAGACCGAAAGATTGAATCGTTGATGAGTCTGATTTTCTCAAACACCTTGCACTTTGCAAGTGGAGTGCTCGAGGTAAAGATTAATTTTGGTTTCACTAACTATAGATTTTGAAGTTCTCAAATGTGCTAAGGCATTCGTCCCAGATAGTAACTATTTTTTATGCCCTACATACCCATCCCTACATTTTGTAGGCAAAATGTTGGGTCCCCCTTTTTGCTTTTTCTTTTTCCTTGGTTTATTTTGTTCCCTTTGTTTCCCTCAAGACTTTCCTTCCATGAGGTTGTTTTTCTTTTTCTTCTCATCTTCTTTTCTCTCTAGGACTCAATCTTGGAGTGTGTTTTCCTATTTGAGTCAGCCGGACCCCAGACTTTGGGATATTTTGCCATCATGTCTTATTTTGCAAGAAGATGTGGCTGCATGGGATCTGAGGGCCTGGAGTCTAGAGGTTTTCCTATTCTAGAGTTTGTGGGAGGAAGGAAATGTGTTTTTACCCTAAGGGTATAAATAGGTTTCACCAGTCACTTTTACATTTACTATGATTAAAAAACTCAGGTGATTACCAAAGAGATTAAGGCGATTCAGAGCAATTAAGTGTAGATTTCTTTGGTGATTAACAATGATCAAACAACAGTAAATAGTGGTGCTTTTGTGGTCAGTTCTAGGTGAACCAGTTGAAGAGTTCTTGTGCTCACCTTCCCGCCTTCCCTGTGTTTCCAGGTAGGCCTTTTAGCTTTCTTTTTGTTCTCTATTTTTCTTGCTTTTGTCTTGTTTTTGTTTTTGGTTTTGTTTTCATTTCCTGTCTCTAGTTTTGCTTTCTATCACCTCCCATTGGTGGGTTGGCCCTACTAGAGGGTTGTCTTCCCTCTGTGCAATTGTAGTTTCATGTGTACTTTGCATATTTTGTAGGATAGTGTAAGTATTTTTGTATATTATGTACATGGTGTAATTTCCTATTTAGGTCTATATATATGCTTTTTTTGGGCTAGGTTGCGAGTCGCGCTTTGACCCTCATGTGTGCTTCAGCTTTGTTTGTGTATATTTATTATATATCCTATACTCTATCTAGTGGAGAGCTTGTCATTCTCCATGTGTCAGATGCCCCAAATGTGGAGCTCTTCTAAGAGAGATATCTTCCTGGTTCAAACTCGACACCTCGCTATTATGAGCCATGGTAGTTTTCTCTCTGCTCCATCAAGTCAGTCTTGATGGCGGGTTAATTTTCCCATGCGAGAATTCAAAATCAGCCCAAGTGGCATCCGTTTCTACGCATGTTTAGATAGTTGTTAGCATTAATTCCATTACTCCCATTACTGCATGGCCATGTGACATTCCCATGTCAGCCTAGTATGGCTAATTTTTGGCCATATCATGCAATGATTAGTTTTTCAGACTCCGGGTCCCAGGTCTTCATTTGGTCCTTACCTCCTTTTCATCAAATGTGCTAGAATCCCCAGGGGCCCGGGTAGAGGTCAAATTTCTATGTCATTTTAATATACATATATCTTTTTCAGGGTTTTACATGAACTAACATCCTTTTAGGAAAATGTGCGAAGCGGTGGTAAATATCTCTGAAGTCTGGAATAATGCTATGTTTTACATATATACAGATGGTCATCTTGTTTGGTAGGTTGCTAGAATATCACTCATCAATCATGTCTAAAGCATCTGCATCATCTCCACTTGGGAGTCCAGAACTCCCCACTACTGCTACAACCAGGGCAGTTGTCAGAACAAAGGCTGAGAAGGCCTTACAAAAACTCCCACTAACAATGAAGTATCTGAAGGGAAAGGATATCTTGGATCAAAATTTGATTCCAAGCTTAAATTGATCACCGACACAAGTGTTGGAATGTGGGCCGAGATGAAAGCCTTAGTCAAAATAATGTTCATTCAAAAATCAACCGGAGATCAATTGGCCCTCAATATTGCTGGCTCCAGGATTCTCAAGGCCGCTTACTTCCCCTACTTTGTACAAGCTCTAGAGCTCATCCTCAGTCTAGTAGACCACTACAACATAACTGTCCGGTCTATCATGCTGGCTTCCCCAGTCCCAACCAGATACCCAATGCCTATGCTGTCTTTGGATGCCACAACTTTTGTTGTGGTGTTGGGGATCCCCCAATTTGATCACGTGATTGTCCTCACCTGGTCTCTGGCCTTGGAGGAATTTAAGAAGCTAGACCTCATGGCCTGACAATATCTCAACAATAACTGGCTTAAGGTGCCAAGGAAGGATTTCAAAAAGATGAAGCTAGAGATCCCCCATACCAAATTTAAAGAAAGCATATAGATGGGGATCATCACACTATGCAGGGTCTTTGGAGAACCCCATGCCCAGGAATTCTCAGCATAGATTTATTATTTCTTGTTAGGCATCGCCTCTGATAGGCAAAATTTTGATTGGGCCACTATCATCGCCAATCACATGGACTCTCAGCTAGTCAAGGTCACTTGGACCCCCAAATTCTACATGACATCTTATGTTTTGTGGGAACTAGCACAACAATGCCCCGTGACCCAGGGATTACTTACAGCAGGTGTGCTCAGAATTAGCATAGGCCAGAATGATCCATGGGATTATTTCCCATAGGTCCAATGGGAGGCTAGTTTCCTCAGCTTCTGTCGAGTGAATGATGCCTTCATCTACTACAACCTCCTCACACCTACTCAGGATGCTAGATACCAGCTCTCCAAGGAATAAATGGATTTGGTTAGTACTTATGGCCACTAATATATTCAATATCAACAACATACACACATTCGGGTGACTGACTTCTCTGAGAAACCCTATTTATTACCCAAACATTGTGGAAATAAAATAATTCTTTTAGAATATTGCAGCCCGATCTTGGAGCTACATGCCCTCTTCATGGTGAAGAAGGTTACCAACATCTCATTCCCAATCTCTTGTGGGAACTATTCTTGTAGCCTTTTCATGGCAAAAGAAGTCGACAATGAACTTAAAAGTTTAGGGCTGGCAGAGTTTTATTTGGAGCGGAAGAATTTTGATCTGCTAGGCAAGACAGCGATGAAACTTCCCCGGGAAGCCCCTTCGCATGAGCTTCACATAGAATATTTTTGGGAAGATTGACAAGATGATTTTGAGGTCTGAAAATGACATTTTGATCAGATGACATAGGGGATGATGAAATGGCTAGAACTTCAAAAGTTCCCCAAGGACATCTAAGACACTAGGTCCACAAAGGACCCACAATATAAAGAAAAGGAAGTGGACAAAATGGCCCACCCTCCAATAAATTGGGATGCACCAGAGGGTCTGACGATAGAGGACATCACCCAAAATATGATTGAACACAGTCATGTGTATTTTCAAAAGGTATGTCTGAAAAGTACATGCAAGGTTGGCCCATTTGTGCGGGGTTCAAATATTATGGCCGGAACCTCCTAGTAGGGAAAGGATAGAGGAAAGAGGAAAATGGGGACCCCCTCTCAAGTTCCATCTGTAGTTCCCATAGCGGAAAAAATGCAGCAAACTCTGGTGGTGACCCAGAAAATGAAAGATACACTAATCACCCGGCTGGCCACCCCAACTATTATGGTCAGACATGTCCTCCCTTCCAATTCTCCCTGACTTGCAGAATTGATGGTCTGAGTAATAGGGATCAGGGGAGAGGAAGAGTAGGCAGCCATGTTAGATGCAGGGCCCCATTTGATAAAAAAGAGGAAGAAGAAAAGAACAAATGACCCTCAGCCATGGGCGGAGCCGGAGCTTGGGATGCCTAGCATCCCTGAAATATATATTGTTTCCTTGGACTCCCCGGAGCCAGACAATTAGCTCGAAGATCCCTTGGAGACCTCCCCTCTACATAATGATTTCAATGACATATTCAGGGTGGATGAACTTGTAAACTTACAAGGGGATATCGGGAAAGAAGTAGAAGAGATTGTTGCCCAAGATGAAGTAGTAATCCCCATTGAAGGGGAGACCCCAGAGAAAGAAGCTGCCATAGAATACGAAGCCCAAGTTGAAAAAGAAAAAGAGCTAGAACAGGTAAATGTATCTGATGTACCATAGATATAGGTTCCAAAGACCAATGCCACAGAGGAAAGGCAAGTATAGAATGAGAAACCAACATCTACTAAGAGAACCAGACCTATGGGAGCAACCGTAATCTCAGCCGCCATGCTCTTGGTGCCACCTCCTACCCCAAAGAAGGTAACATTCAGTGAGGTGATCATAGTGGCCCAAATGCTTAATCTTGGCCCTATACCTCTGCCACCTCTAGAGAACACACCAATGGAGAAAAATATTTTGATAAAGGAAGCCGACGAAGAGAAACAACAACAAGGTGAGGGGCAAAACCCCGGAGATACAAATATTGTATCTGACACTGCTGAGGAAGTGAACACCGAGGTACAAGATATTAATGCTAGCAAGGTGGATAATGTAGGTGATCTGGAGGATACAAGAAAAGAGTCTAAAGAGACTCATAACACCGTGGATGCACAACAGGAACCCAGAGGGGATTCACAAGATCAGACTTTGGCAACAAGGCCACCCCCGCCACCACAATGGTTGGTGGATTCTAAAAAGAGGAAGGCCCTTATAGAAACAAAGGTTCATCTCTCCTTGGATGAGATGATGGCACATGTGCAAGGGGCCCCAAAACAAAAGAAATCCCATACCCTCCATTCCACTCAGACTGGTCTGGGTAGAGAAACAGTTGCAGTAATCACAATTCCTCCCCTAGAGATAGACGCGACGATAGCCAGGGATGAAGACTATAAAATCACTAAGGTACCTCTGAGGAGGAGGGACAAACATAGTGAATTGGACCTGTTAAAAGAAGCCAGCTAGGTGATAGAGGCCTGTTACAACAAGTAAGCCCAGAAACTCAAAGAAGAGAGGGAAAAGAATGCAAATCTCCTCAGGCTTTTGACGGAGCTAGTGCAACCCATGGCCGAGATCCACCCAGAAGCTTTTACCTCCAGACTACCTCTTGCAAAGGGTGATGTGGATACTCTAAGGGACATGAAGAAGAAGGCCCAGGCTATGGACGGGTGGATCACCAAGCAGATAGTCACCGTAAGGAAATTTTTAGTTGTATCACTCCTGAATCTTTACCAGATCAACAATCTCCTAAATCAGGTGAATATCTTCACTACACTATGGGAGGGAGACTTAGAAAAATATGAAGGATGGAAGACCAGGTTGGATGAAGTCTTCAAATTTGGAGAAGAAGCTGCCACAGAGGTGAGAATTTTGGGGGAAGAATCATTCGAGTCCCTCTAGGCCCAGTACTCTAGACTTGGCCTCAAGATCGAGGTATGCAAGTAACTGTTTAAGGTCCAAAGAGAGAAATTAACTATGGTCTGGTATCCTTTGGGCCTATTTAAAGCATTTGTGGTAAGGGTGTCTCAAGTCAACCCCTTCACCACTAGAACATGTGCCCCAAAGGATTATGTCCTTAGTAAGTACAATGAGCTAATGGAGTCCCCATATCAGTATGTTGGGGAATTTGATGGAGGAAGGTTATCAAGATTATCTAAGACGATTCTCCAGGCACATGATGTCGTAAACATAGTAGATGAGTTCTAAAATGGAGTCGGAGAAGTTGAGGAAAAGTTTGAGGCCGTCCGCGACCAGTGGAATAGTATTAAGGACATAGATGAGCATGGCATCAACCAAGTTTTGGAGGAATTTAAGAATAGTAAAGGGAAATAAGGTTCTCCAGATCCCGGAGGTTTTCACTAGTAGGGTGCATTCTTTTATATTCATTATTCTTTGAATGCAAGCTCCCAGATCTTAGAGTCCTGGATCCAGCAATTTTGTATTCTTTTTGATGACCCATGTTCAAGATCCCCAGAGCCGACTAGTCATTATCAGGAAGTTAATAAGGGTGTCAGAAAATTAGGTGACCCCAGCAAGGCACGTCATCTTGAAGGATGGTTCTGTATGCATTCAGTATTTAGTGTAGTTCATTAGAGCATGGTTGATGTTTTGAATATATTTGCACAACTATAAGTAGAAGGAATACTCTTAACATTGGCCTATCTTTTGAAGATTATTTGGTAAAATAATGTGTTCTTGCAGGAAAACCCAACTCATGAAATCTCTAGAGAAGATGAGCCAAGAAAACCAGCTACCCCCCGAACAAAATAGTCACACTCCCAACTCAGCTCCCGCACTGTCGAGACCTGACTCTCAGGTGCTTGAAGGCCTGGAGAATTTATTCCCTAGACAACCTTTACAATCAAAGTTGTCCGGTACCCTGGTATGCGGTGACAACTTACATCTGTTGGCAGACCGGTCACAAAGTCCCATCAACATGTCCAAAAGAAACAAAAGTCAAACAATAGTACTCCAGTGAATCATAACAAGATAGAAAAGTGATTGTGTAAGAAAAAAAATTAAAATTTGAAAAGCATCTAACCACTTACTAGTTAGCATTAAAGAAACACAAACATAACAAGAGTGAATCTAAATTTTTTGTACTTGATATGCACCTTCATATTTTTTTGGCTACTAATATCATTTTAATCATCTAATCTTAAGAGTTTATCTTACCTACCCTTGCATTAATGGAAAAGATACATGCAATTATCATGTTTTGTGTGAACATGATACCCTTAATCCTCTAATATATATCTCATATGAAATCCTTTTGGTCCATTCTCTAGTTAGATTTCCAAATTTGAAAAAATTCACCTAAGTTTTGCCCATGAAAAGAAATCATGTAAGATATCCTAAAGCATGAATGATTGTACAAATTCACCTACTTTTTTAAACAAAATAAAGGTTGAAGACAAAAAAATAATTTTCGCAAAAAGTAGATTAAAATTCAATCACAGTTTCTCAAGTGCTTACAACTTTTGAAAGTGGATGAGTTTCCCAAGCTCAGGAGCCAAAATTCCTTGAAGGGATAGCTCTGCCAACTCACCGCAAACACAAATAATAATACATCACTCTCATGCAAAAAAATAACCAATGAATCTTGGGATAAGGTTTTCATTTGCACTATCATAAACAATACTTAATGCATCTATTTAAGGATACGTTTAAACTCCATTGATATTTGAAATCTAGTATTTTCATCAGCTATTGCACATGAGAAAAATTAATAATGAATCTAATTTAATTTTAAAAATAAAAATTCCTTGGGAAATCTCAAGATGTAAACAAAAATATTATTTAATGTGCATCTTTTGTTAATGGAATTCTCTACCTGGTACCAATTCTATATACGCCAAAGACAACCAATCTCCAAAAGCACCTATGAGATGTTAGTTGTGACAAGAGATTATTGCTCCTAGAATGACTAGTTCATAAAGTGTGCTGGTGAACAAATGGCTAATGCATTCTGTGCCAAATTAAAAATAAAGAATTACCTTTCCATGTGCTGCTTCAAGACTATATTGAATCTTTGACCATGATTTTTTTCAAGATTGTTTTTCAGACACCACAATTGTAAAGGGAAAGTAGTGAAAACATGTGATATCAAGACTTATAAATATACCAAATCATCAGAGTGTAAAGATGACCATCACAATTCTTATGGAACTTTCATCTCAAATGGAGAATGCATGGTAAGATCCATAATCATCACATGCACTATTTGGTCTAGAGAATAAAGATCTAGACATGGTGTCTTCAAGGTTTTATAAAAGTAGAAAAGTCAACCACATCCAAATTAAAGGACATAAGACCGCCCTCCATGTTATAGTTAAATTTCCACATTCAAAAACATTCCAAGGCCTGATAACTAAAATGGACGTAATAATAGACTACCAGTCTTTGGAATTCATAGTCACACTTTAATTTAAATTGTGTAGGGATCACAACATTACCAACCAAACCTTTACAATTCTGCTAGAAAGCGGTGAAATAGCCCTCTGCTTTAACAAAGTTCCTTAAATCACATAAATTGGTGAGTAAATGAAGAACAAGCCTTTCTAATAAGAATCCTATGATAATTCTAAGACCCTTGTACAAAGAATTGATTTGATCTCCTAAGAATATATATATATA
>MU228525.1:525984-548210 GCA_018584345.1 Thuja plicata | reverse complement strand
TATATATATATATATATATATATATATGACATAAAGTAGTGAAGTGGCACAATCTGCATAAAAATCAAAGCAATATTAAATCACACAATGGGTGAACACATAAAGAGCTAGAGTTTTAAGTTAGCATCTTTTGACAATTCTATCCCTTCTCCGTGTATTTATTTGAGATCCTTAAAAATGTTTGTTTTGAATACTTGGATGGACTCTAACTCATGTAATGGAAGATATAACACACCATTAAATTTTCTTCTAGGTTTTAGAAGCAAAGGAACCTTGAAACCTTAATCTTATTTTCAAAGGAATCAACTACAAAAAATTATTAATTATGAAATTGAACCCAACAATACACATACATTTTGCAATATAAGCTTTTCCTATTTTTTGCAAAGGATGTATTTATTACTTATTTACTCCTTCATCTTTTATTGCATCCTCTATCACCCACTCATCCAAAAAATTATATGGTAGACTCTATTGCATGCATAATCTATAAACCATCTTAAACATGTGATTGATTTTGCTTTACATTTAACATTAAAACAAGCAAAGTACATTGACTCAAATATGACAAAGATTGGGGCATAATCAGAACAGATAATCAGATCAAATTAAAATTCATATTTTTAGAGGTATTTGAATATAGACACAAAGGATATACCAGAAAAAACAAATACAAAGTAATAGAATGAGGGACTATGAGATAAACAATGGAAATAAAGCTAAAAAATTGTGGCTTTTAGCAGAGATGAAGAAAAAGTAGCACATGAAAACCCCAAATGTCGTCCTAGCTAAGTTCTCTTCTAAATGCTGCTAAAATGAAACAATCAGATCTGAGTTGCTGGAACTTACTCAAGCATAGAGAATTAGATATACAAACTAGCATAGAGAATTAAATATACCAATAAAATATTACTCTGATAAAAAGAACTCAGATTGAGTTCTATAGTCTTTGTACATTACATCATTATTTGGTATAAATGATTAATATTTCATGCAGACAATCTGCCTATATCCATTAATTGCTATTGATTTTTAAGCACTTAGCGCATTCGATCTAATTATATGCATCAATAAATATTGTTTACAATAAGAATAATGCTTATATTATATTTTTGTACACACACACACACAGATATATATATATATATATATATATATATATATACACACACACATATATATACATACATACACACACACAGAGATATATATGTGTGTGTGTGTGTGTTAGGAATAATAGTCCACAAGAAAACTGAGAGGGGGGGTGAATCAGTTGTAATATAGATTATTAAACTTTAAACTTTGTAAACCAAATTTGCAAATGTAAATGATAACACAGTAAATGCAACACCATAACACAATATTTGTTGTCGAGGAAACCCTATTAAAGGTAAAACCCTGGTGGGAATTAACACCCATAAATAATGTACTGAGAGTATAGTATCCTTGTTAAAAGATATTATACCTATTAGGAGCTTGTTACAACATTACAGTACACAGTCCTTGTTAGGAGTCAAATAAAATAGTAGGGTCACTATCAAGGCACACTGCCCAAATAAGGTTAAATCCACCCTCAAGGATTTTGTTGGTAAACAGAGTGTTCTTTTTCACTTTAACTCCAAAATACCCAAATATTAAAGAATCGATCGAATACAACAGTTGGGAAATGCAAATGAATAACTAATTTCCCTCTGAATTTGAAGGTACAACTCCTTTAAATGAATGATGTTGAATGAATATGAATCTTTCCTAATCTAAAAAGGGTATGTTCTTAACCTAAGAAAAGAAGAGGCAAACCAAGCTAGGCCTAGACAAGAACTAGCTCAGGTAGATTAGATTTAACTAAAACTAACCAATCTGGAGATCTTAGTAATCATACGAGCTCTAAAAATTGGTAATGCAGTAACAGATAATGAAGATGCAAATGAAAAACTAAGGATTAATGATATAGCAACAATGAGTCGATCTATTTAATAGGAACATCTCCCAAACATAGACTAACATTAGATTTCCCTCTGGTTAACTGTTTCAAATCATAATACAGAACTTTGATTCAATGATAAACGATAAATCTAATTTCGAGGAAACATTTAAATCAATAGAAAGATAAATGCAATTCAATGGAGCAGTTAAAACAATGGTATTCAGACATACACAAATTTGACTCAACAAAATGTCATTCTTCACACCAAAATTTAGCCGACCTTTGTATTGATTTGGAAAATAGTACATATAGAGTTCCAGAGTTCGACCTTTACAAAAAGGGTAACTGAAATGGTTCCACTTCTCTAATCAGAAATGATAAACAAAAGTTTATCTATTACAATAAATATCAAAATTTAGTACAAGGGGGAATCTATCTATGCTTTCATTTACTTCCCCTTGTCTAATTTATCCCTATAGGCAGCGACAGCTCTAATGATTGGGATGAGCTCTTCATTCCTATTGATATGGACATTAGTATATTTGATGATCCATCTGGAATGTTCTTTGGCCAGGATCTTTATCGCATTTGTCTGATCTTTCAAATCTTCCATAGCTTTGAAAATACATCCGCTCAACTGTTGGAGTTTTGGCACTTTGTTCCAATGGGAGGAAGATTGTTCTGCCAGCTTATGCACAATATCAGAAAATGATTTTTGCATACTGGCCAATCCGATCATTTCTTTGCCCTGACCACTTGTCCGTGATTCCATGTGTAGACCTTGAAGGAGTTTCAAATATTTGTCCTGCTCTTCCTTGATTTTGACATCTCTCTGTTGCAGTCTTGCTTCAGCTTGGATGATCGTCTCAATATTAAATTCTAGTCTTTGAAGCCATTCAATCAAAGGTTCATCTCCTTTCTGCAAGATCTTGGCCTTTAATGCCTCCTTGGTCTTCATTTTACCTACCATGTGCAGCATTACTATACATTCTTGACATCTCACTCTCTTCAATGCGAGAGTTTGCAAATTCTTATCAATATTATTCCTCTCTATTTCCAGCCTTAGGAGAGCATTACCTAGTTTCTCAACAACTACCAGTCCCTCAGATTTGAGCCTCTCAATCCATCTCTTACTGATCTTCCTGAAATGCCTGTCCTCCTACAACTTGGCTATGATGGCCTGATTCTCCGCAGCCCTAGGATCAAAGGTGGTCTAAGCACTAGGGACACTTGCAATAATAGTAATAAACTGTCTGATGAAATTGTTCAACTCACTAGCTTCTGCCTTGAGTTTTACTTTAGCATTTTTGAGCTCTTTGAGCTCTTCTTCAATTACCACATTGGTGGACTTCCACCAATCCACCTTAGTGTCATGATGAGCTAGTCCCATGTCAAATGATTGTAACTCAAAATTAGAAGCAGTCAGATCTTTGAACCTGCCTTCTTTAGTTGGCTTTTCTACCTTCATAGTAAACTATCCAGTTTCAGGATCTTGGCCTAGTGTAGACATTGTCTTCACCTTATTTAATTTTCTCATTATGGTATTGGGTTGCAAGGCCCATGAAATGGTATCTTTTCTCAAAGTCCCTTCTTCTACTTTCTTTCTTTTGCACTCCAAAGTACTCTCTATCCAAGATTCAGCACTAGTAACTTTGGGGGCAGAGACTAGTTCTTCTATAAACAACTTCTTGATCACCAGAGGAGTAGATTTGGGTTTAGAAGTGAATGGGTTCACCAAAGTGGGAGAGGAGGAGACTAATTTAATGACTTGAGCCACTTTTTGTTGTTTCCCAACCTCTTCATCCAATTATGTGGCCGCTGTACTGGAACTATCCTCGCCTACCTCCACTATGACAGGAGATCCTTTCCTTGGGGTATCTTGGGTTGAGGTATCACCTTGTGTGCCCATGGTACTGACTTGAGTTGGATGCTCTATTTATATATTCTTAATAGACTTAGTCATATACTTGACTGGTTCTATTGAGAGTGCTTCTTTCGCGGAGCCAATGATGGGGGCTGAGCCACTTCCACATGTCCCGTCCATCAAAATCATCCTTTGAGGAGGTTCATCACCTCCACCCGCTGGTTGAGCTGAATCCTTGGCTACAGTTGGGATAGTTTCCAAAAATGATGCAGGAGTACTCCCAATCTCTTTTTCTGGGGTCTGTCAAGATGGAGGCTTCCTTTTTGACCACTTTTTCCTGCCCGCTGTCCATTCAACCCATTGTTTTGTCCTTCTGTAAATCCCACCCATCGAGGTTTCCAAGTCATCAACAGCTTGGCCTAACATGGGTTTTGAGCTTATGGGGAGGGGTTTGATATTATCTAGGTATGTATCATCGTACATATACTGGCCATCATCTTCTATCCCTTTATCTGCAATGTTAACTTTGAACTTTTTGATTTGTTCAATAGTTAACCTAGCATAGAACCTTTCTCTTCTCTCTATGTCATCTTTACAGTTGGCCTAATAATATTCAATGTCATTAATGTGATGTATCAAGTGACCCATTTGTATATATTCTCGAGCATAGTCCATAGGATCATACTGTGGCCTCAGGACATCATATGTTTCTAAATGAAACATCTTTGAGAATGTTTTTAGAACATTCTTTGCATCAGACCAGGATGCACAACTATAGGCTCCGATGTTCATCAGGAAGTTGCATCCTTTCTTTCGAGCACCCACATAGATTAGGTTCACCTAGACCTCTTTCCTGATCACCTCAACTAGCATGATCATGTCATCTAGATATCTGGGTAGCTTCAGAGGAAAATCGTCAAATCCTACAAGATGAATGTATGAGAAATTGGCAAACTAAATAAAACATTCTTTGAAATGGCTGATAAATGCCATGGATTTTGGAGAAAATATCCTTTCTGAGCAACCTTGTAACTCCCTACACAATCTCATTGTAAATGCATCATTAACCTTGAGATATTTAGTATAACTATTATGCAATTGCAGACATGGGAAGAACTCATAGCTCTGCACATCTTCTGGAAATTCTTCTAATCTAGGAAGTCCCCGCCAAAGTTGAATTGTAGCCAAAATGTATAATAGAACAAATGACATATAGAGATCATTTTGATGTTTAGCTCTATTTTGGGAATTGGAGAGATTTTTTCTTACCATGAGGGCCCAATCAATAAAATGGTGTTGAAAGAAAATCACCTGGACTAGGAAGAAATGATGCTCAACAAAATTTAGTGCATCGCTCTCACCTTTGATCCTATGAAGCAATACCAGGATATCTACAATCTCTAATTTTAGGTTTATTCCATATAGAGTTTTGGGAAACTTTCCCTTGGCACTCTTTGACTCCTGGAACCATGTCTTTATAATCTCCTTCTTTCACACGGCCTTCTTTGCTACATATTCAGTGACCACCCTACTATATGTCATCTCTGAATACTCGATTTGTTCTGGAATGCGAAGGGAGTTCTGAATAGAATCTCTGTCAATTGAGAGTAGCACGATGTCATTAGGCAAAAAGGATTTTCTTGGTGTCTGGATCATAGTGAGCTATACATTCTCTAACAAGCTTAGAAGTTTGAATTTCCATAGGAAAGCTGACGGCTTCGACAAGTCCACTCTCCTTCAATTTTTTAGTAATGGGATGCATTGGGTTTGCCTTCAATCTATCCTAGAATCTTTGCAGGTCTAAGAAATTTATCAAAGTGTCTATAATGTGATACCAATTAGAGGTGATTTCTTTCATTCCATTGAACCCCATAAATTTGGTAGCCATGTTTCAGTTGATTTGAAACGGGAATTAGGGATGTATCTCGAGAATGTAAGATTAGAGAACAACTTGTTGTCAAGAATTTCAAATTTAGACAGTTTGTCAAATAGATGGTTGTTCTTATCTATATCACTTCATTGAATTTATAATTTTTGAATTCTTACTGTTAACATCCGACTTCCTGTGCCACACGAATGAAGAAATACAAGCATTTATGAAAAAGCCCGTTAAGAGGTAAACCATCTTTATTTGAATTAATTACTTTACCTTTACGGGCCGTTAAGAAACATATTTTCATTTTGATAAATGTAATGGTGACTTTTTGGAGGTGGAAGATAATTAAATTTTTTCTTCTCCTTTGGGTGGAGAAATGCTTTTGGGGTGTTCCTTTGTGAGAAATCTGCCAAGGGAGGATTTTAGCCTATTGAGATGCTAAAATGATATGTATTGATTTCATCATCTTTCTTTATACCTTAGATTTCCTATGAGATAGATTCTTCTCCAATGCCCCTATATTTTAGTGATTTGGTAGAAAATGTACTTTGCAGGTCGAAACCCACCTGATGGAGCAGTTGAGAAGCCATTTTCCACTTTTCTTCTATCGATAATTCCTTCTTATATTCTTCATCATTTGATTGTCTGTCTGACTTGAATGGGTATGCACCAAGTCTATTTGCCTTTCTAAACTCCACTTTTCTATTTCCAACTTCAATCTGACCGCTAAGACTCTTGGAAATACCACCATAAAAAAACACACTGTGTAGGTGATTTTCCGCCAAGGAGAAGCCCGAAACCAATTTTCTGCCAATGCTAAATAATGAAGTATCAAAACCAAAAACTTCAAATGTAAATAGAACCAATGTTAGAATCCTCTAAAATATGACCTTTGCCAAATTTGGGAAGCTAACCAACCCAAAGAAACACAATCTGAGATACATATTCCCTCCAGCTTGCAAAGGAGAAGCCAATTTGGGGAAATCCAATCCAGGCCTCCTAGCCTAAGGGGAAAGCTAGACTTAGACTCAAGACTTACACGATGATTTGAGAACTACTACCAAGTAATAGACATCCATTTTTTCCTAAAGGTATGCAGAACAAAAATGGGGCAATAGTTGACTCTGTCTAGGGACTTGGACATTCACATGTCCAAGCAAGGAACTCAAATCTCTAGTTTCACAAAATCTTAATAAAAGGCAGCTCACAACAAAACTAAAGTAGAAAAACAGAAAGGAAAGAAAGGAAACCTAACTAAGGAAAAAAAAAATGGGAACTAAACATAACTATGGTACAATACAGGGGTTACCTATTTTAAAATCACATCTGATACAGGTTCAAGTCCTGACCATTATATCTCAGGGGTAGTACCTTACCATCTAGATAGATCAATTTAAAAGAATTATTCTCAAATTCCTGATGGATCTTGAAAGGTCCTTTCCACAGTGTTTCAAATTTTCTATGCATGCCTTTGGGTGCCTTGCGCTTATCCCATAATAGCACCATATCTCCCTCCATAAATTTTTGGGGTGTGCTCTTTTTATCAAACAAGTTCTTCACGTGCATTTGATGTTGTGTGATGGGATCCACCATTTTCTCCATTTTCTCTTCAAGTTTGTTTAAGTAAAGAATCCTCTTTTCTAAACTATCTTCATATACACCATCTTCTACTATTGTTCTCAATCTTCAAGTTGCTAAATCCAATGGCAATGGGAGACTGACTTCGATCCCATAGACAAGCTCAAAAGGAGACACACCAATGGCTCTTTTGGGAGTCACTCTATCTTCCCAGAGGGATTCATAAATTTTCTTATGCCAAGTTCTCTGGTTATCTTCTATGAGTTTCTTCATGATGTTCACTAATTTTTTTTAACTGGACTCAGCTTGACCATTTCCTTGAGGGAAATAGTCAGATGAGTGACTAATCATAATTCCATATTCAAAACAAAATTCAGTAATTTCTTGAGAAGAAAAGTATGCAACGTTATCCATAACTAACTTAATAGGCATGCCAAACCTTACCAGGATGTTCTCTCTGATGAACTCACATACTACCTCCAACGTAGTTTTCTTGGTTTCTTTTGCCTCCACCCATTTTGTGAAATAGTTCATGATAGTGATTATGAAGGTGTGGCCTACGCTAGATGTGGGATTTATAGGACCAATAAAATCAAGGCTCCATTTCTGAAAAGGACCCTCAATTATCACTGGTCTAAGAGGTAGCACTGCTAGTTGTGGCTTTCCAGTAAACATTTTGCATTTTTCACATCTTTCCACCCAATGATATGCGTCTCTAAACATTCCTGGCCAATAATAACACTGTCTCAGTATCTTGAATGCAGTAACTAATGAGGAAAAGTGTCCCCCACAAGCTTCATCATGAAACACTTTTAACAACTTCTCTTGTTGTTGTTTGTCAACACACCGGAGGAAAATTCCATCTATGGATCTCTTATACAATCTATCTTCCCAAATAACATATTTAGAATCTTTCAGTTTCAAATATCTTCTTTGTTTCGAGGTCAATCCTTCGGGGCATTCACTGTATGTCAGAAAATACACAATATTTTAAAACCAAGGGTCTTGCATACTTACTGCTAAAACCAGTTGCGTCGTTTCAGGATGTTTGTCCACTTGATTTTTTGCCATTGCTTTACACAGTCATTTCCTCTCACCAACTTGGTGGGTTTGATTTCTATGTTGTATTCTTGAGTCTTAGCCACCCACACTCCTCTATTATTACATCCCACATCCTGTTAAGTCAATATAGTCTTTACTGCAATGTCAGGCACATATACTAGGGAGTGAGAGTGTAAAATATAGAATCTAAAGTTTTTCAAAGCCTTAACTACTGCAAAAGCATGCTTTTCATTCTGAGAGTATTTCAACTCATGATTTTTCAGGGGCGTGCTCATAAAAGAAATAGGAGCCTTAAATCCTTCCTCATTCTCCCACATGAGGATGGATGACAGAGTAGGTTCAGAGGAATAACAATAGATTATGAAATCCTTTTTGTAATCTGGATGCCATAAAAATGGGGCATTGGCTACGATGCTTTTAATGCTTTTAAAGTCTTGTTTTCCAGGGTCATTCCATTTTAAGTTTACATTTGGTAATTTTAGAAAATCTGGGACAAACCTCCTGAGGAAGTTTACCTGACCGAAAAATGATTTTACTCTAGTTTTGTTTACATGTAAGCTCAGTTGCTAGATCACTATGACCCTTTCTGGAATTCTTATGCCTTCTTGGGAAATGATGTGACCCAACAGTTTCCCTTCAGTCACACAAAATACTGACTTCTTGGGATTCAATGAAATCCCATCTTCCCTACACCTTTGCAACACTCTCCTTAGATCATTTATATGGTCTTCTCATTTTCTAGAAAATATAGTTAGATCATCCAGATACATACCAATTATTTTATTCTTCATATCACTGAAGGAAATATTTATACCTCTCTGGAAAGTAGCTCTAATGTTAATTAATTTGCATGACATTCTGTGATATGCAAAAGTTCCCCATGGGGTAGTGAAAGCCGTTTTGTGTTGGTCTACTTTCTCCACTTCTATCTGATTGTACCCTGAGAATTCATCTAAAATAGACATCATCTTAGCTCTAGCCATGGTCTACAGTAAGTGATCCATGTTGGGAAGGGTGTAATTGTCCTTCAAAGAAGACTGATTAGGATTTCTAAAATCTATGCAGATCCTTATTTCCCCACTCTTTTTCCTCATAGGCACTATATTCACCACCCAGGTGGAATGACGGATAGGATATATGATTCTTTCTTTAAGCATTTTATCAACTTCCCTAAATATGGCATCAAAAACTTTGAGGTTGTAATTCCTTTATTTCTGTCTGAATGGAGTGGCCTCAAGTTTTAAAGGAATTTGGCGTTTGAATTTCCCATTCATAAAACTCTTTAGATATTCATAATTCTAGGAAAAAAATCTTGGTATTCCAGGAAGAGCTTCCTAGCCTCTTCCCTTTCTGCTTTAGTGTAGCATTTTCCAATGTTGATCATCTTGGGATCTTTTTCACTTCCAATATTAATACCCTTATATTCACTGGTGGTGGGGCCTTTCTCAATTCTCTTCTTTTTAACAAAAGTATCATGCCTGTTGAAAAGTTTTTCAAGTGTGACCAAATGGGGAGGGATGATATTACCTTGCAACTAGATGATATCTGACTTATCTTTCTCATGCTTTTCATGATGATTTATTTTATGATTATTAGGAGTATCCATATGGAAATCACCACTACTCTCCAAAATGAGGAGGAGGTTTTTGTCATCTTTGAACACTTGCCAATCTTCCACATTATCAAGCACAGACGGTCTATACACCACCTCTACTTGTACTTCTTATCTTTGAATTTTGGGTGAGGGAGAAGTAACGAGGCTGATACTACTAATGAGTCTGCTCTCGAATTCAGCTCTCTTGGCACAGATTAAATAAATAATGCATCTAATGGTTTGATTTCATCCCACACTATGTTCTTGTAGTTTTTTAATCTATTATTATTCACAGAGTATTGATTCTTGACTTGGCGCATAATTAGCTCAGCATCACCTTGAGCTCTCAAAAATTTCATGCCCTTCTCCTTCGCAGAACTAATTTCTAATAGTAGGTGTTCATATTTGGCTGTATTATTGGTGTTTCTAAACTCCAATTTATAAGCCATGGGCTCACAAACTACATCTGGCGATATTAAGACTACGCCTGCACTAGACCCTAATGATGCACAACTACCATCAAATTCTAGAGTCCAAATCTATGGTGGCATTTCTTCAGTGGAAGACAACTTTTCCTCTTTTTTAACTTGTTTTCCCCATCATGGTCATCTTTAAATAGAATATAGTTGCCAAATTCTAATTCTTGATACAGAATTTGGGCTTTAGGGTCATCAGACTTTAGCACTGTGAACTTAGCTTTCTCTTCGGGAACTAGCTTTATCTTTTTGTTACCCACTAGGATTAAAGCTTGGGACCAATCCAACTTTATTTCCCCTCCTAGATCTCTACCAAAAAATTCTGCTTAGCAACAAACTGTAAGTAGCGGGTATATCAGCAACAAGTATTGTTAACAACATTTTCTTCTCAGGGCATGTTGCTAGAGCTACTTGAGCATCTTTAATTTGTCCAACTAGAGGCACTTGCTTGGAATCCATGGAATAACACCTAGCATGAGCTTTAGTGAGGGTAAGACCTAAAGATTTAGCTACAGTTGATGGCATTACATTGTCTGAGGCTCCCGAGTCTATTATGCAATTGCTTAATTTGCAACCATTAATATACAATGACACATAGAATGGATCAAGCTTCTAGCCTGGGAAGGTATCCAAAATAGATGAATCTCCTTGCTCAATTGGGTCTACAAATATAGACTCATTTTCTATGGAAGTCATGAAATTTTGGTTTAAATTCTGATTCCCTTCTTTACAATAATCTACTAGTTTTTGCAGTTCTAGAGGATTAGAATTAAGATAGTCTATGGGGGAAATCTGAATCGTGGAATCTCTACAGAATTGAATAATGTCAAAAGAGTTTTTTCCCTTACCCGATTGTAGAATCCTCACTCCTTGGTTGGCTTCCTTGGGATTGGAAGTATATGCCTCATTATTTTTTGGTGGAGGTGGGGAAGTAGGGCTCTTATCTTTCTGACTCCGGGTCAATACTGTGTAGGAGGTCCCATCTATGGTAGCATAACATGTCTCTTCTTGTTTTGAATCTGATTTGTACTCTAAATATAATTTTTTAGAGTTTCCATGTGAGTACGAATCTAGTTTAGATCCAGATATTCCAGCATTCCCCTCATCAGTCTGATGCTTCTGCCAAGCACGAGCTACATCAGGGAAATTTTCTCCATCATGATCTATCGTTAGATGAAATGCACACATGTTTCTCTTTTTAGGAGGGGCTTCTGTAGCTAGCCTCTGTGGTGGAGATGTCAATTGTAATTTTTTTCCCTCACCATTCCTCCCGTCATTGTTTCTCCCAAGCTGCTCTTGAAAGTTTCATTGGTAGGGATTATTGAATCTAGGAAGTTGCCTCTTGAAGGCAATGAATTCATTGGATAATTTTTGAATCATATCATCTGATGATGTGGTGTTACTAGTATTGGCTCTAGATTGTATTTCTCTCTTCCACTTTCCTAATGAGATCATGTGGTCTTCAATTTCTACAGCAGTTCTTTGTGTGGCATCCAATTCTGCCAGGTTTACTCTTCTTAAATCATAGTTGATATCAGGTGGCATAGCACTTATGAAGAATGTTTTTAAGTTCCCCATAGTAGGCCTGTCAGCTACTGGGATATGATTTAAAATCTTGTTAAATTTAGCCACAAAATCCCTCATATTGATTGAAGGCTCTTTCTTGATAGAGTTTAATTGTGTCAGCAAGGCATGCTCATCTTCAACAGTTTTAAATCTTCTTTCAAAAGTAGCTCTCATAGAAGCCCAATCTATGATAGAAGAATTGGGCAAGTGATGAAACCAATCAGTAGCAACTTGAACAAGGGTTTCAATGAATAATCTGATGACCACATCTTCTTCTTGTACTGCTAAGATATTAACTGAAGCAAAGAATGTAGCAATGTGTTCATCTTTAGATACTTTCCCATCACCGAAGAATTTGGGTAAATTATTCCTTGAACCTTAGGGAAGGGGATTATATGTTGCTAATTGAAGTGGTCCAACTACAGCGGCCCAAGGGACTACCATAACTACTTGAGGTAGATAAGGTGTTAGGTTGACAACATGAGGAGAAAGTGGTAGACAAAAGAGTAGATTGTTTGGGAGGCGAAGGATGTCTTCTCTTGCTCTTGGCAATTTTGTTTCCTTGAAAAGGAACTTCAAGTAGAGAAAAATTGATATCCACAAGTCTCTCAAAGACTGGGTCTGTACTACCTTCCTTTTTTGCACTCCTAAGAAATCTTTTAGGCTCCAGGGATTTGATTAATTCTTTGGTATAGCTTCACGCTCTACTTGGCATTGTGTCCTTCTTAGATTTATCCTTTGGATGGTTCCCTCAAGCACTTCTACTCTAGATTCTTCTTGTTCAAACACTTGACTAGCATTCCTATAGTGTTCAGTGTTTCTTCTGTATCTCAAGACAAAAGTGTTTAGTGAGGAAATGAGATCCTCTTGATCATCTTGGAAACCAAGATTCGGTTGGAGCACAGGGATTATGTTTTCATTGGGAAACACCAACCTTCCTCATGGTATTTCTTCTGGTTAAAAACTATTTGTTTCCCCAGCAGAGTCACCAAAAATCTATTGGTAAATAGATTTTTCTTTTTCACTTTAACTCCAAAATACCTAAATATTAAAGAATCAATCGAATACAATAGTTGGGAAATGCAAATGAATAACTAATTTCCCTCTAAATTTGAAGGTACAACTCCCTTAAATTAATGATTTTCAATGAATATAAATCTTTCTTAATCTAAAAGGGGTATGTTCTTAACCTGACAACAGAAGAGGCAAACCAAGCTAGGCCTAGACAGGAACTAGCTCAGGAAGATTAGATTTAACTAAAACTAACCAATCTAGAGATCTCAGTAATCATATGAGCTCTAAAAATTGGTAATGCAGTAACAGATAATGAAGATCCAAATGAAAAAATAAGGATTAAAGATAAAGAAACAATGTTTCAATCTATTTCATAGGAATTTCTCCCAAACATAGACTAACACTAGATTTCCCTCTAGTTAACTATATCAAATCATAATGAAAAACTTTGATTCAATCATAAACTATAAATCTAATTTCAAGGAAACATTTAAATCAATAGAAAGATAAATGCAATGCAATGGAATAGTTAAAACCATTGTATTCAGACATACTCAAATTTGACTTAGCAAAATGTTATTCTTCACACCAAAATTTAGCCGACCTTTGTATTGATTTGGAAAATAGTACATATAGAGTTCCAGAGTTGGAACATTACAAAAAAAGGAACCAAAATGGTTCCACTTCTCTAATCAGAAATGATAAACAAAAGTTTATCCGTTACAATAAATATCAAATTTAGTACAAGGGGGAATCTATCTATGCTTCCGTTTACTTCCCCTTGTCTAATTTAGCCCTTTAGGCAGTGATAGCTGTAATGATTGGGATGAGCTCTTTGTGCCTATTGATATGGGCATTAGTATATCTAATGAGCCATCTAGAATGTTTTTTGGCTAGGCTCTTGATCACATCCGTCTGATCTTTCAAATCTTCTATAGCTTTAAAAATGCATCCGCTCAACTGTTGGAGTTCTATCACTTTGTCCAAATGGGAGGAAGACTATTCTGCTAGATTATGCACATAATCAGAAAATGATTTCTACATACTGGCCAATCTGATCATTTCTTTTCCCTGACCACTTGTCTGTGATTCCACGTGCAAACCCTAAAGGATTTTAAAATCTTTGTTCTTCTCTTCCTTGATTTTGACATCTGTTTGCTACAGTCCTTCTTCATCTTGGATGATCATCTCGATCTTAAATTATAGGCTTTGAAGCCATTCGACCAAAGGTTCATGTCCTTTCTACAAAATCTTGGCCTTTAATGCCTCCTTGGTCTTCATTTTAAATACCACATGCATCATTACTATACATTCTTGACATCTCACTCTCTCCGATGTGAGAGTCTAAAAATTATTATCAATATTATTCCTCTCTATTTCTAGCCTTAGGAGAGCATTACCCAGTTGCTCGACAACTACCAGTCCCTCAGATTCAAGCCTCTTGATCCAACTCTTACCGATCTGCCCAAAATGACTGTCCTCCTGCAACTTGGTTATGATGGCCTGATTCTCCGCAACACTAGGATTAAAGGTGGTCTGAGCACTAGGGACACTTGCAATCAAAGTAATCAACTCTCTGATGAAATTGGTCAACTCACTAACTTCTACCTTGAGTTATACTTTAGTATTTTTGAGCACTTCTTCAATTACCACATTGGTGGACTTCCACCAATACACCTTAGTGTCTTGATGAGCCAGTCCCATGTCAAATGACTGTAACTCAAAATCAGAAGCATTCAAATCTTCAAACCTACCTTAGTTGGCTTTGCTACCTCCATAGTGAAATGTCCAGTTTTAGGATCTTGGCCCAATGTAGACATCATCTTCACTTTCTTTACTTTTCTCACCATGGTATTGGGTTGCAAGGCCCATGAAAGTGTATCTTTTCTTGAATTCCCTTCTTCTACTCTTTTTCTTTTGCGCTCCAAATTACTCTCTATCCAAGATTCAAGACTAGTAACTTTGGAGGCAAAGACTAGTTCTTCTATAAACAACTTCTTGATCACTGGAGGAGTAGCTTTGGGTTTGGAAGTGAATGGGTTCACCGAAGTGGGAGAGGAGGAGACTAATTTAATGACTTGAGATGCATTCTATTGTTTCCCAACCTCTTCATCTGATTTTGTGGCCATTGTGCTGGAACTATCCTCGCCTACCTCCACTACAATAGGAGATCCTTTCCTTGGGGTATCTTGGGTCGAGGTATCACCTTGTCTTCCCATGGTACTGACTTGAGCTAGATGCTCTATTTTTGTATTCTTAACAGACTCAGTCATAGAATTGACTGGTTCTATTAAGACTGCTTCTTTCGCGGAGCCAATGATGGGGACTGAGCCACTTCTGCATGTCTTGTCCAATAGAATCATCTTTCTAGGAGGTTCATCACCACCACCCACTGGTTGAGCCGACTCCTTGGCTGCAGTTGGGATAGTTTCCAAAGATGATGCAAGAGTACTCCTAGTCTCTTTTGCTGGGGTATGTTGAGATGGAGGCTTCCTTTCCGACCTCTTTCTCATGCCCACTGTCCATTCAACCCATTGTTTCATCCTTCAATAAATTCCACCCATCAAGGTTTCCAAGTCATCAATAGCTTGGCCTAACATGGGTTCTAAGCTTATGGGGAGGGTTTTGATATTCTATAGGTATGTATCATCATACATATTCTAGCCATCATCTTCTAGCCCTTCAACTGCAATGTTAACTTTGAACTTTTTGATTTGTTCAATAGTTAACCTGGCGTAGAACCTTTCTCTACTCTCTAAGTCATCTATGCAATTGGCCCAATAAAATTCAATGTCATCAATGTGATGGATCAAGTGACCCATTTGTAGATAGTCTCGATAATAGTCCATAGGATCATACTGCGGCCTCAGAACATCATATGTTTCTAAATGAAACTTCTTTGAGAATTTTTTTAGAACACTCTTTGCATTGGAATGGGATGCACAACTATAGGCTCCGATGGTCATCGGGAAGTCATATCCTTTCTTCTGGGTGCCCACATAGATCAGGTTCACCTGGACCACTTGCCTCATCACCTCAACCAGCATGATCATGTTGTCTGGATATCTGGGCCGCTTAAGAGGGAAATATTCAAACCCTTTAAGACGAATGTATGAGAAATTGGCAAACTGAATAAAACATGCTCCAAATTGGTTGATGAATTCCATGGCTTCTAGAGAAAATATCCTTTCCGAGCAACCTTGTAACTCCCTACACAATCTCATTGTAAATGCATCATTAACCTTGAGTTATTCAATATAACTGTTATGCAATTGCAGACAGGGGAAGAACTCATAGCTCTTCACATCTTTTGGAAATTATTCTAATCTAGGAAGTCCCAGCCAAATTTGAATAGTAGCCAAAATGTATAATAGAACAGATGACATATAGAACTCATTTTTATGTTTAGCTCTATTTAGGGCATTAGAGAGATTTTTTCTTACTATGAGGGCCCAATCAATAAAATGGTGTTGAGAGAAAATCACCTAGACTAGGAAGAAATTATGCTCAACAAAATTTAGCACATCGATCTCACCTTCAATCCTGTGAAGCAATACCAGGATATGTACAATCTCCAATTTCAGGTTCATGCCATATAGAATTTTGGGAAAATTTCACTTGGCACTCTTTGACTCCTGGAACCATGTCTTCATAATCTCCTTCTTCCACACGACCTTCTTCACTCCATATTGAGTGACCGCTCGACTGTATGTCATCTCTAAATACTTAGTTTGTTCTGGAATGCGAAGGGAGTTTTGAACATAATCTATATCAATTGAGAGTAGCATAGATTCATGAGGCAAAAGGATTTTCTTGGTGTCTCGATTATAGCGAGCTATAAATTATCTAACAAGATTAGGAGCTTGAATTGCCATAGGGAAGCCGACAGCTTCAACTAGTCCACTCTCTTTGAGTTTTTCAGTAATGGGATGCATTGGGTCTGCCTTCAATCTGTCTTGGAAGCTTTATAGGTAAAATAACTTTAGCAAAGTGTCTGTAATGTTTTTCCAATCAAAGGTGATATCATTCATTCCATCGAACCCCATAAATCTGGTAGGCATGTTTCAGTTGTTTTGAAACAGGAACTAGGGATGTATCTCGAGAATGTAAGATCAGAGAACAACTTGTTGTCAAGAATTTTAAATTCAGATAGTTCATCAAACATATGGTAGTTCTTGTCTGTATAACTTCATTGAATTTATAATTTTTGAATTCTTACTGTTAACAGCCGACTGCCCACACCACACGAATGAAGAAATGCAAGCATTTATGAAAAATCCTGTTAAGAGGTAAAATGGATTTATTTGAATTAATTACTTTACCTTTACGGGACGTTAAGAAACATCTTTTCATTTTGATAACTGTAACGGTTACTTTTTAGAGGTGGTGGATAATTACTTTTTCGCTTCTCCTTTGGGCAGAGAAATGCTTTTGGGGTGCTCCTTTCTTAGAAATCCGCCAAGGGAGGATTTTAGCCTATTAAGATGCTAAAATGATATGTATTGATTTCATCAGCTTTCTTTATACCTTAGATCACCTATGAGACAAATTCTTCTTTAACGCCCCTATATTTTAGTGATTTGGTAGAAAATGTACTTCACAGGTCAAAACCCACCTGATGGAGCAGTGGAGAAGCCATTTTCTACTTTTTCACTATCGAGACTTCCTTCTTATATTTTTCATCATTTGATCGCCTGTCTGACTTGAATGGGTCTGCACCGAGTCTAGTTGCCTTTCTAAACTCAAATTATTTATTTCCAACTTCAATCTGACCACTGAGACTCTTGGCAATACCCACCACGGAAAACACACTTTGTAGGTGATTTTCCACCTAGGAGAAGCCCAAAACTGATTTTCCGTCAATGATAAATAATGAAGTATCAATGCTAAATATTTCAAATGTAAATAGAACCAATGTTATAATGCTCTAAAACATGACCTTTACCGAATTTGGGAAGCTAACCTACCCAAAGAAACACGATCTCAGATACATATTCCCTTCTGCTTGCAAAGGAGAAGTCAATTTGGGGAAATCTGATAAAGGTCTCCTAGCCTAAGGGGAAAGCTAGACATAGACTCAAGACTTACACAATGATTTTAGAACTACTACCAAGTACTAGACATCCATTTTTTCCTAAAGGTATGCAAAACAAAAAATGGGGCAACAGATTTACAATCTGAATCAAGTGTATAAAGACAAAACACATTCTAGTGAACTGTCAGATAACAATTGTCTTTTCTTGGTTAGTTCCAATGAAGTATCAACTGAGCTCTATATCTAGCGGTCAACAAGCTTCACAGCTTCCACATGTGTCTATCCTTTTTTCCCCTCTCTCACACCTTCTCCACAAGAAAATATCATTCATGTATACCCTCTTACAATAATTCATTAGGTCGGCCAGTTAAGATTTCCTAATACATAATTAATTAGGTCGGCCAATTAAGGCTTTCCATCATACAAATAATTACATAAATCCTTGCTAAGATACACATGGTAACTATAACAATTAAACATCATTTACAATTCATCACATATACTTCCATATTTGTAATTCATGCTCACAATTAATTTCACACGCTACATGTCTAAAGTCGACCAAGAAATAGGTCTTCTCTAGAATACACACCACAGCTGACATCATCAGTATCCAAACAACAATCAAACTCAACCCATTACTCTACCATATGTCAGCTATCCATCAGTAAGCTTGCAAGTTTTGAAATATCTTTTCCAAAAAGATATACTTGAAACACAAAGACCTGCTTTGTCTAGAATCACAATTACAGTCCAGAAAACCAGTCTTCGCCAAATCAACTCTAACATCCACAATATGCAACATTCAGCCAAGCTACCTTAGGAATAAGGTCAACACACATCCTTCTACATAAACCCAACTTTGATCATTTTGAATCATCTGTACAGTGTCCGTACATGCCTTCCAGTTAAGTAGCCAGTCTGTCTTCTCAATAGAAATATATGTTGACATCAGTGACAAAACATGAATATCAACAACATGATCTGTAACCAAAATTGATATCATCCAACAATCTCCCCCTTTAGCATTGGTGGCAACATATGGGAAAATCCATATTTATCAATCCAAAAGTACTTTCTCTCAATACAATCTTCTCAATATCCTCAACACAAATATCCTCAAAATAGTAGGGATTTTCACATAGATTGCTCCCCCCTTTGGCAGCAAGGGAAAAGGGTGCCATAACTCATCTATAGTTTTTTTAAATCTTCATGTCTAATCAGCTAGGTGCAAGATCACCCAAATGTACTCCATAGTATTCTCCTGTGATCACTCCCCCTAAGGAGTAGATCCATACATCAAGTCTAGAGAATGATATAGCTTTGAGATCCATTGGACTGATGCACATCTGCATCATTTTAGTCTTCACTGGGAGGGGCCATCACCCCAAGCATGCCTCTAAGATATTCAAAATAATCTTTTGGAAAAGGTTTAGTAAATATATCTTCTATCTGTTCCTTGGTGCTAATATACTCCAGCTTAATCACTTTTTCTACTACCTTTCCCCTGAAGAAATGATACTTGATGAAAATATATTTAGTCTTTGAATGCATTAAAAGATTCTTTGACATATTCACTGTGTTGGTGTTATCATAATGGATAATCACTAGTTCTTTAAAAATTATTCCAATTTCCTTTAGAATTTGTTTCATCCAAATGACTTGTGTACAGTTTATTGCAGCAACAACATACTCTGACTTAGCAGTAGATTGAGCAATACAATTTTGCTTCTTGCTCAACCAAGAAACCATCCTTTTCCCAAGGAAAAATGTACCACCACTTGTACTCTTCCTTTCATCCACATTACCTTCCCAATCATCATCAGTAAAATCCTATAATGTAAAATCATCAAATTTTTCATACCATAATCCATATTCTACTGTCCCTTTTAAATATCTAAAAATTCTTTTTACAGCAGCAAAATGTGTCTCTTTAGGATCTGCCTAATATCTAGCCACAATTCCAACTGCATTGGTAATATTTGGTCTAGTGTGTGTTAGATATTGTAGACCTCCAATCATTGATCTATACTTGGTTTGAACCACACTTTGAGTCTCATCACTTTTAGCGAGTTTATTTCCTGTTACCATGGGTATTCCAACAGGTTTACAATCTTCCATCCCAAATTTCTTCAACATTTCCTTAAGATACTTGGTCTGAGATATAAAAATGTCATTCTTACTCTAATTAATTTGCAAACCAAGAAGAAATTTCATCTCACCAATCATTGACATTTCAAACTCATTCTCCATTTCTTTATCATACTTCTTACTCATTTTATCATTGCCTCCAAAAATGATATCATCAACAAAAACTTCTATAATTAAGATTCCATCTTCATCAGTTCTTAAATAAAAATTACTATCTGCATTACCTTTTCTGAAACCAAGACAAAGTAGATGTTTATCCAGTCTTGCATACCATGCCCTTGGTGCTTGTTTCATTCCATACAGTGCGTTCTTCAGTCTGCAAACCATGTTTTCATCATTTGTCAAAGGAAAACCATCGGGTTGCTCAATGTACACTTCTTCTTCTAGATCACCATTCAAGAATGCTGACTTCACATCCATCTGATACACTTTAAAGTCTTTATGTGCAGCATAAGCAAGGAATAGTCTCACAGCTTCCAATCAAGCAATAGGTGAAAATGTTTCTTCATAGTCTATGCCTTCTAGTTGTGAGTAGCCTTTACATACCAGTCTAGCCTTGTTTCTTACCACTATGCCTTCCTCATCCATCTTGTTTCCAAAAAACCATTTAGTGCCAATCATATTTTTGTTCTTAGGTCTTGGAACCAATTCCCAAGTGTTGTTGTTCTTTATCTGTTCTAGTTCTTCTTCCATAGATTTAGTACAAGATTCATCTCTACATGCTTCATCAGTAGTCTTTGGTTCAACTTGAGAAATCAAACAGATCTCATCTCTAACTCTAGATCTAGTCATCATGCCTTTTCTTGCATCACCAATAATTTGATCTTCAAGATGATTCTTATTAACATACCTTGGTGTCTTCAGTGTCTTAGTAGCTTCAGTTTGTTCATCTTCAATCTCATCATCAATCATCAAGTATTCTTCAGGTTCAGCATCAACCTCTTTTGTTTCTATTATCTGACCACAATCATATATCCTTTCCTATATTCAAAACTTTTCATCTATCCTCACATTAGCACTTTCAATCAATTTCCTCAATCTCTGATTGAAACATTTATATGCTTTACTCTCAGTGGAATAACCAAGAAAGATTCCTTCATCAATTCTAGCATCAAACTTGCCTATCTCATCATCTCTCTTGATATATCACTTACTACCAAATATTCTAAATTATTTCATAGTAGGTGTATGATCAAACCATAATTCATCTGGAGTTTTACTTGTACCTTCTATAATCTGAATTCTGTTCAATGTGTACACAACAATGTCAACAGCTTCTCTCCAATGAACATGTGACACATTTCCTTCCAGCAACATAGTCCTTGTAACATCTAATATGGTTATGTTTCTTCACTTTTCTATCCCATTCTATTGTGGATTTCTAGGGGCTGAAGTGTGTCTATGTATTCCATTTTCTTCATAGTATGTATTAAAAAGCTCTAATGTAAACTCTCATCCTTTGTCTGATCTCAAACACTTCATATTTAAACCAGATTCATTCTTGACTTTTGCCTTGAATAACTTGAACTTGTCAAATGCTTCATATTTCTCTCTCAAATATGTAACCCACATCATTGTAGAAAAGTCATCAACAAAAATTATAAAATACCTTTCACCATAGTATGATCTTGATCTTGTAGGACCACATAGATCTGTATGCACCAGATCCAACTTCCATTTTGTTGAATAAGCTTTTCTCTTGAAAGTGCTTCTAGCTTGTTTCCCCATAACACATTCTCTACACATAGTGTTAGATGGCTTTACAATTATAGGTAGATCTCTTACTGCTTTTTCCAAACTCGCCTTCACAATGTTATGAAAAATAACATGACAAAATCTTCTATGCCATAACCAATTGTCACCAACCTTTGCAATGAAACAAGTGTTAGAATAGTCCCAAAGGATAACTGAGAGGGGGGGGTGAATAAGTTATCAGTAACTTTAGTTCTTTTTACTTCTATAACTTTAGAATACAACAAAGTAAATGCTTAATCAGATAACACAATACTCAACACACAATTTGATTATGGGGAAACCAAATGGTAAAAACCCCGGTGGGAATTAGCACCCACAATAAACTATACTT
>MU228525.1:505222-517426 GCA_018584345.1 Thuja plicata | reverse complement strand
TTTAATCAAATGTGTCATCCAAGATGGATGGTTGATAGTGTCAGGGGGATTAAGAAATAATAAAACAATACTATTGCAAGTTGAAAATTGATTAATGTATGAGCTGTATTTCAAAGACCCTAGAGCTAAGGAAGACAATGATTTATATTGGACTTATGGAGGATTATACTTACTATAAAAGAAAAATATTGATCTAGTTATATGGTATTTTATTAACAATAGAGCATAGAGCCACACAAGGTTTTATAAACCCCTAATTCCTTGATCTCGATCCAAGATGAAGAATTCTAATGTCACCACTTCCTGAGAGAGGAAGAAGACTCTCCTCCAATTGAATATGTCTCCCCCATGTAACCTCTTCTTGATACACCAAAATAATAGAAAAACACAACCACCTGCACTCCCAAGAATCCCAAGGAACCCTCCTCTATTGAAAGGAAGAAAAATATACAATTTCTAGTTTTTGTTTGCCATGGAAAAGGAGTTTTCATTGGGGAAGATAAATTGATGAAACATTTGAATTGTTGAACTATAAGATTAGTCACACTATTATGCTTTCTCTTCTAACTAACAAATATTATTTGAGGTAGAATCAAATGAAAGGGAATATGCTATGAGTGTTGTCTTACTTCGTGATCATTATTATGTAAGACCATTTGTTATCACCTATAATATAGAGCCTATTTGCCAAGTGGTCATTGGTCTATTAATGAAATTTGAATGGATTATAAAGAGCCCACAATGCATTTAAGTTCTGTTGATTATGAAGGTCCAATTCTCTAAAGGGATGAGGATAAAATCATGCCACCGATGAATATTGTGGAATGGATGCTCTTCAAGTATTGGAAATAAGCTGAAGGAGGTGGAATTTCTGTGCACTTAGAGCATCTAATACCAACACAATGGAAAATATTTGCATAGTTTATCCTCGCAACATAAAACTTATTGTTTACTAACAGTTCCATCAAGTTTCAAATGGTGTTTAAATTGAATGACACCTGCCTAAATATTTTCATATATGTATCTTATGTAAACAAAAGGAAAAGAAAATTATGCATATGGAAGTGAACTTGTTCAAAAATATGTTTTGATCAATATCATTGAGAAGTTATTTCTTATAAATGAAGATGCATACCTCCACATATATCATAACTCTTTCAAGAAATGCCACTGTCCACCTTTTGACACTAGCTTGTTGAAGAGAAAGATCAATGAATGAAGAAATGGATGCAAATGATTTACTTGTAAGATAAGGAAAATATAAGGTGTACAGAAAATATAAGGTGTAAAGACATGTAAATCATCTATCAATGTTGAAAAGTACATCGACCTTCAATTGTAACATCAATATAATTCTTACCATCATCATCCATGATAAGATCCAGTGCAAAGTATTCCACAAAGAACTGAGTGTTATGTTTCATTGCCTGCCCATAAAGTGTGTGTAGTAAAGCAAGGCAAATATGATCTGTAGGAAAAGCACAATGATATGCTTATCCACCTATATCAAGATCCATTTTATATAATACAATTAATATAATATATCTAAATGCATGCAAATCTTCCATAAATGAAGAATTAAGGCAATAAGAAAAACCATGTAGGTTATCTACAATTACACATGTTGAAAAAAACTCCAAACAAACCTTTTCCAAAATATAGACTTTGACCACCAAATGTATGCTGGTAGAACATCTTTTAGAGCAAAGGAACACATGTTTGATGTCGAAGAAAAAAAAATGTTTGATGCCATTCACAATGGACAGAATAAATACTATATAAAAATATACAAATGGTGATAGTCAACTATATCAAGGATGAATACCTTTTCTTTTTACTTGCCTTTATTTCTTCATGGCTACGTTCTCCAACCTCATCTTCAACATCATCAACAATAAGAGAATATGAGCATACCTTTATCTTCAAATTCAACTATCTCTATATCAAAGGCATGCTTGATAACATCAGGCATGCCTTTGATATAGAAAATCATTGGCCCTCCTTGAATTATCACAGCTTAAAGACTTGAAGACTTCTAATCAAAATAACTGAGACACATTAGAAGATTTGGTGTTTCCTTGTTGTTTTGATTTGAAGTCTTCAAGGCTTCAAACCATTACAATATGCACTAATAAGGTCATTTTGAAATGTTCTTAGGGCCAATAGAGCCATTTTAGTTTAGTTTTGTATCCTTGTGTCTCATGTTGCCCAAGTTGGCTAATAAGGCCTATAATTGCTAAATGTAAGGATTTTGGGGTCATTGCAAGGAATTAACAAATAGTTTTTGAGTTGAAAACTATGTTGTCAAGTTGAAACATCCTTTACCAATGTAAATGACCTGATATGGGTATAGTTAGTTTGATATGGTTGTAGTCAGGTTTGAAACTACTCTTTGGAAGTTAGGAAGGAAGTTTGAGGGATGTTTTCAGTTTATTTGGAGTTGGAAGAGTCTATTTATGTTGGAGAAGTCTCAAAATGAGGAGAGTAGTCAATTTATGAATAATTTGAATTAATAAAAGTGATAATTGTGCACCTTTCTGTGTATGACAGTCGGTTATCTCTAGTGATAACAATCATATTCTTGAACGTTTTGTTGGGTCTTCTTGATTGAATCTTGTAAGGGGATGGAACTATATTGAGTCAGATTTGAAATGAACCAAGTATCAATTAATTTCATTGCTTATTGATTGAGTTATCAAAGTTTTTGTAGATCTAGTGATTAAACCCTCATTCTGGTAATTAGCATTATTTTTATGTGATTCCTTGTACTTTCACATTCCATAAGTTGCAGGGAGAAATAGTCAGTTGTTGAGGGTTGGTTGAGTTTAGGCCAAGAGAATAAGCCTAAGGGTTTTTGATCCTAGAGTGAGTGGGATCTAGTGAAGTGTGTGTACCTAGGAATGGGTACTGATCCATGTGGAATAAGACTAGTAGGTGTATTTGACTATTGAATCTACATTGGTTTAGTTTGATCTTCACTTGGTTTCGAGAATAGTTTAATATTATCTACTTAAAAAGGCCAACCATGTGAAGGTGGAAGCTCATTTGGCCCCACCCCCCTAACATCACTCTAAATTCCCCATTAACATCTAACATTCATTCATTCATTCATTCATTCATTTATGAAATATAACATTCAAGCATTATAATCACATAACATTCATTAATACATAAAATTCATTAACACACACCATTCAACAATAATTAATTAACACATCATTCATCAACATTTACTAATACAAAATTACATTCATTAAGAGAATGTTCTTTCATTATCAAAAATGGTTTATTACAATCATTTCTTTTTTTGGTTTTTTCTTCAATTTTTTAAAGTAACGGCTAAGCGGAGCATCAATGTCTTTGTCATTTCCCTCCTATTCTTCTTGTAATCTCAATAAATGCCTCCTCCTGTGTTTAGGAGGAGGAGGTTGGTGTGCCAAAGGGGGGTCCACTACAATAACAACTAAATGGGCTATTTTCACAACATTTTATATTAGTGTTACAAGTATTTCATTAATTAAAAGAACATAACAACTGATCAAAAAAAAATTAAAAGAACATAACATAGATTTTCTTTACTTGAAAGTTCCACATCATCTACAATAGAATTTTGTTCAGCCCCAAAGTCAACATGGTGAAAACTTGGATCATCCTCCACTTGTTCACCATGAAGTTCTGAATGCTCTAAAATATACACAAAATAGGTTACACCAATTTGAATTTAAGATGTTAAATTGTATTAATAATTACATATTTAATTTTCAATAGAAAATGAATACCTCCATCACTATGATGCACATCAAGGCCTTCATCATGTGCAGGTTCTATGCTAGGATTAGAAGGCTGCATTGCAATGTCATGCACATTGTTATCATTGTTTTCTTTTTAAAACAAAAATAGTCAATTTATGTTTGAAATTAACATCAAATAGATTATTGCTCAAGTATTCATTTTGAAATATTTTTCATTTGGCCTATTTACTTGTGTGTGAACCGATGTAGTAGAATGTTGGGTTTGGCCATAGGAATCTTGGCATAGGCGTTCAACCATGACTTTATAGCCTTTCTTGAAGGCAATCTTTTTGTCTTCTTCCATGGGTGCTACATTAAATTCTGAGCCCTGCATTTTGGCTTAATATCGCCAATTCTATAGGTATTGTTTGACTAAACAAAATTGTTTGCAATTTAATAAAAAAATTAATTCAAAATTTCATTTATTTCTACTTACAATTTGTGCTTGAAATTTCAGATAACCACTAGAGCCAAGTTTGTGTTGGCCATGCTTTTCTAGTCTCGCCTTTGTAGCCTTTGATGTGTCCTGCAGTCTATGAAAAGTTTGAAATATGTTAGATTATATAAATATAAAGATCACTAATTAGTGCATAATTAGATTCTACTTAATGCTAGCACATACCTTTTATTATCGTTTAGTTGTGTAATTCCTCTTTGACTTTGCGCTTTCTCCCTTGAATCCAAAATGAATTCCCTCCACCGCTTCTCTAGAATCATGGGAGGATGCTTATACTTTGGGTTGTTCACTAGATTCCTTTTGTATGTGTCCC
Source organism: Thuja plicata (assembly GCA_018584345.1). NCBI lineage: Eukaryota > Viridiplantae > Streptophyta > Pinopsida > Cupressales > Cupressaceae > Thuja > Thuja plicata. The sequence continues at coordinate 512,865 of MU228525.1, read as the reverse complement.
TCATAGTATTTAGATGTTTTCAAGTTCTACGAAGAACTTTGGTGCTGTAAAAGATGTTACTTCCAAAGAGATCCTCTAAAGATTTTATGAGCTGATATTTTCATTTTTTATCTTGTAAATTCCACCTTTTAAGAAAAAACAAAATTGTTAGACAAAAAAAATAACTGAAGTTGCGTACCTTGAATATAGTAAAAGAAATGGATGAAAGGAAAAATATTCTAGCAATGATATGAAATCAAAGTAGTTGGATATGGTTAATTCACATATGATGTTCCACCTTGTACATATGGTGGGCCCAAATAGTGACAATGTCATCTCATATTTAAGATTTTCATAAAAAAACATCGTTCCCTGCAAAAACATCATGGGATCATCAATTTGAAATGAGTTATGAATAAGTAAATTAAAATTAGAATATAAATAATAGTAATTTTAAAGTACCTAGAATCATAGGTAATTATAAAGGAATGATATCTTCAGCGTTCAACAATAATGACATTTGCAATTTTCCCATACTAGCAACACGGGTAGATCCAGGAAATGATGGTGAATAATCACCAGTATTGGTCTATGTATTATGAGGAGGTGTATCTCTACTACACAAAATTAATCCACTATGAAATGAACCCAAGATTAAATTACAGATTAAATCATAATTAACACATAATTGAATATGGAAAAACAAGGATCTACCAGTTGTAGACGGTGCAAATGAGGATGTCTGCATGCTCCTTGTTGCCGACATTGCAGTTGGAAATGTCGGATTGTTGGTCCTCATAGTAGGAGGCATATGCACTTGATGACTTGAACAATACATTGTTAGAAAAGAAATTCTAAAATAATAAAAGTATGATTAGGTTTTCAATAAATTTTGAGTGAATATTTTCTCAGTAATTTTGAATTATTTGTAACTGTACCTTTTCCTCTAGTTGTTTCTACATGCCAGCCATTGGTATTTGCAATTTTGTTGCATGTTTGTGGATAGTTTTTACTAATTTAACAATTTGTAATGCTAGTGTAATGAATGAACAAGGTTTGGAATCCATTTTTTGTATGTCATGAAGTATAGAGGCAGAACCACTAATGTTTGCATTTATTGTTATGAAACTCTCAATACTGGAGTAGTTTGAGAAGGGTTGGTGTTATCTTGTAACCTGACTGATGTAAAATTCTTATGTTTTTTTTATATTAAACTAGAATCAATTATTTCACATGCATGAGGTTTTATAGCAGTTGGAGTTGTGTTTGTCTCATCATTCCAAATATAACGTATAAAAAGGTAGTCATAATCATTCAATAACATATTGGAATTTTCTTTTTCTTTAATCCAGTTTGGATCTGCTATATAAGAGAAAAAATTTCTTCTAGCATTATCAATTGCAAGTAATTGAATTGCATATCAGAAATGGCACTATGAGGGATTGCAGATTTTAAAGTTGTAAATTAGAAATAACATCCATTATTGAGTTGCAGGTATATAAATATAAATCTGAAATAACATATTGTTGTTAGCGATATCTATACATTACATAATCAAATCAACATATCAAACAGAGAAATCCATTGCTGAGAGAAATATATATCAATTGCATAAATATATCATATATCAGACATAGCATCATTTTTAATCACTATAAGTGGAAACAATATCATTCATAGCATATTTCCCAATTGTATTATCAGATGTTGCTAACAATTTAATATCAATCTTGCATATATTTATACATCTATATCATAAATAGAAACTAATAATTTTTGAACATCATTTACTTGATTTTAATTGCATCATTTGATGAAGTTAGAAGGCAGAATTGGGTAATTAGCCTAGCTTTTTGAGTTAGCCCAAAAAGGGGACAACAAATGGTATCAGAGCTTAAAAAATGTGTTGGACCATGGGAAGAACATCTCACTTGGGTATATGGATAAATGGATTCAGGATGATATTAACAAGATTAAAGCTAATTATAAGAACTTGGAAGAAAGAAATGTACTGCTGGAGGAAATTGTGGACAAAATGTGCAATGATGCTATTATGTACTAGCAAGGCAATGATGTTTTTGATAAGGTTAACAATATGGACACCAATATTAGCACCATGGTTGATAACAGGCTCAAAAAAATTAATGACAAGGTCAACAACAACAAGGCTCTTCTCAAAACACTTACTACTATCAACAAAATGGGGATGCAAAACTCTGTCGACAATCTAAAATATTTGTATACCCTTCTGGAAGGTAACTACAAAGATAAGGCTAGGCAGGAGGATGATGGCCCTCAGGAAATCTACATATCAGGTCCAGGCACAAGGAATCGCTCTAGCACTAAAAAGAAAACCGATGTTCATATTAAAGATATCACCAAGTTGCGGGACTCGATCTAGAGTATGGAACTGCAGATGGTTGAAGTTTAGATGCTGGAATTTGTTTAGCTTCAATGCTGGAATGTTTTGATCACTGGAAGTTTTTTTGTCTCTAGTCTACTGGAAGCTTTAAGTTTTTTGTAGTTCTGTTTTGTTATGTTATCTACTGTTTAATCTGGGGTTTAGCCCTCTTTTGGCTTTCTGTCATGTTTGACAGGTCATTGTTGTCTTTTTCCTTTACTGTCTATCTTTTTGGTGCTTTGTAAAGGGTTCTAGGGCCCCTTCAAAACCTGTTGTTACCTTAATCAAAAACATCCCACTTGGGTGGAATATGAAAACCATTAGAAGATTAATACACTCTTGATGATAAAATGAATTCATCAGCACAATATAGTGGCACTCAATAAAAAATAAGTCAATTGTTGAGTAATAAAAATAAATTCATTCAAACTCCTATAAAAAATTAAATTTCAATGTCAACAAAATTTCCATCTAAAGTTGAATGTCGAGAAAATAATGAATTCATTTTAGTGAATCTACATCTGAAAATTATTAAACAAGATTGGATAAAGGTGGGTTACATCATGATATTTATCTAGAAGACTATATTAATCTATGGATGAAGTACCAACCTAAGGGACATAGAAGTCATCACTTGGACCTATTGTGAGGTTTTCACACCATCACTCCATTGCAAATGAGAACCCCACTTTTTTGCTTCGTTAATTAGCAAGTCTCAATCTTGGCATTGAAATTTCAAGGATGGTGTATTTGGAAAAGTTCTTAGAGTGAATTTGAGCATCAATAATAAAAGAAAAATGTAGATGGTCTTCAAGTGGAGATGACAACACTTACTCAAATTCACTAGGAAATCTCGCTAAAGAAACTCAATATCTCTACCTTAGAACCATGGATTGACCAAACAAGGGTCAAAATCTGATCAATTTGGAGCACAAGGAGACCTCTATTTCTAAACTTGATTCTCAATCCCAAGAGCATCCACATTTCTAAAAAATTTCAAGAATCCCCAAGGAGAGGTCATTTTTCACAAAGGCTTGGTGTAGAGTCCAAGAAGGGCATGATTTATGAACTTGTCAAAACATAATTTTTTTTTCTCTAGCACTTGTTGTTGGAGATTTGATTCTAAGCAGATGATTGATTGTATGTTTGTCATTGATGACAACATATAATACACAGTAGTAATTATGTATGTACTTATCAAAATGATGATGTGAAGACTTATGTGGATAGATACATGTTTTTGACATGTTTATTATGTTATGTTCATACACGCAGACCCAGATATGATGTTTTAGTAAAGTTATGCAATTCTATTATTGACAGTTACAATTCTGGAAGTGTAACAGTTTAGGGCCGACGTATATAATTTGTTTCTTGAGTTACACCTATCTTCAGGATATGCATGTGTATATTCATGGTTAGTTATGAGTTAACTATATTTGGTTAAATGCGCCTATCATATTACATCAAGATCATGTTGTTTGAGTTGATTTGGTGAAGATGACTCAGTGAAGCGTTGTGTCTGTTCAGTTTGACTTGCGTGGACTTAATATTGTTTGCATGCTTAGTTAAGCTAACTAAGGTGTTGTTGAAGTGGTTCTAAGAGCTGACATGACCTTCTAATTTTGAGAAGATACATATAGTAGTTTGTTTGTGAACGCTAAGTGTGAATGATATGAAAAGAGAAGAAAGATGTACAGAGCAGATTATCAGAGTTGGTTCATTCATCAAGAGTCTATGTTAAGAAGAAGTGAAAGATTGTAATACACTGGAACTAATCAAGATAGAAGGTCTACTCTATAGTTCATCATCAGATATAGTGCATATATTTTATACAAAATGTTGTAGCCTTCACCATCAAGTAGTGAGCTTTTGGACAATGAGTCCACCACCCCTAACAGGGTTATTTGTAAAGACTCTTAACAGGGTCTGACCCTTAACCAGGTCACTATACTTATTGCATTATAATGTACAACTCCTAACATGGTTGAAATATCTTCTAACAGGGATTACTATAAAAAAGTATATTTTATTGTGGGTGCTAATTCCCACTGAGGTTTTTACCATCCGGTTTCCCCATAATCAAATTGTGTGTTGTGTACTATGTTATCTGATTAAGAATTTACTTTGTTGTATTATGAAGTTAAGGAAGTAAAAGAACTAAAGTTACTGATAACTAATTCGCCCCCCCTCTCAGTTATCCTTTGGGACTATTCTAACAATTGGTATCAGAGCCAAGTTCCTTGGAGAAGAAGCCTAACAACTTAAGGTAGATCAGATGTCTTACTTCAAAAATGAAAGCCCTAAGTTTGGTGGAGAAAATTATCAGGATTGGAAAAACAAAATGATAACACATCTACAATGTGTTGGCTTTGAGATCTTTGAAATTTCCACACAAGAAGTTGTAATTCCATCTCTAAAATACCTTGCAAAGGATGATGCTACTAATAGACAAAAGGAAACTTTTACCAATAATGCAATTGCCAAAGAAGCCCTAATCAACACCTTATCTGACAGTGAATTTTTTGAGATCAAGAAAATTGACAGAGCATATACCATATGGAAGTATTTAGAAGAGATGTTTGAAGGAGATGTTCAAGCAAAGAATGCACGCAGGAAGACATGGAAAAAGAAGTACAACATTCTTGAGATGTTACCCGAAGAAAACATTAGAGCCTACAATCAAATAATAAATGAAGCAGTCTCTGGAATTAGAAACAATGGTAGAGAAATATCAGAAGAAGATATAATGGACAAGTTTCTAACCACTTTAACATCAGATTATGAAAACAAGATCAGTATTCTAGAGGAAACCATGCAATTCTCACAAGATTTCAAGAGAGAGACTTTGATCAACAAAATCTCTGCATTTGAGATATCAAGATTGAAGACTGAACCTAAAAGTGAGACAACTTTCAAAGCCTTAGTCCATGGTAAGAAATCCTTACACATCTCCAATCATAATGAGAAAGAAGAAGTTGATGAAGAACTTGAAGAAATCATTACTAGAAGAGAAAATAAAGGGAAAGGAAAATATGAAGGACAACTTCCATTCAAATGTTTTTCATGTAACAAGATTGGTCACTTTGCATCTAAGTGTCCCACAAGAGTTAAGAAGTTCAGATCTGATTACAAACCCAAATATAAGAAGGAATGTTATCATGCTGAAGAAGGTGTAACTAATGAAGATGAAATTGGATTCATTTCTCTTAGAGACATGGAAAGGTTGCTTAAGGAAATGGACATTGAAGATGAAAAGGAAGAACAAGAGCTAGCCCTAATTTCCAAAGCAGACATCAGAATTGATTGGATCATTGATAGTGGATGCTCTCATCATATGACAGGTGAAAAAGATAGATTCATTCATCTAGAAAAATACAAAGGTGGTATGGTTAGATTTGGAGATAACACTCCTAAACCTATCATAGGCAGAGGTTCTATCACTTTGGAATGAAAGAACAAGACTGATGATGTTCTATATGTTGATGGATTACATCATAACTTGCTAAGTTTTGGATAGCTACTTGACAAAGGCTATCATTTGGAGTTCAAAGACAACAAATGTATCATTAAAAACAAGGATGGAGACATGATTGCATCATGCTCCAAAACAAAAGGTAATGTTTTTCATATCAATTCTGATGTAATTTGTTTTGTTGTAAAGGTGGATGACAGTTGGTTATGGCACAAGAGACTTTGTCATATCAATTTTGATAATATAGTAAAGATCAACAATGTTAAGGTAGTCAGAGACCTTCCTAGTATTGCAAGACCCATTGACACCATATGCAGGGAATGTGTTATGGGTAAGCATGTAAGGAGTTTCTTCAGAAGCAAGTAGAACTCAGCTGAGAAAAAAATTGACCTAGTGCATACAGATTTGTGTGGTCCTACCCAAACAAGATCATACTACGAAAAAAGGTATTTAATTTTGTTTTTTAATGATTTTTCTAGGATGGCGTGGGTTGCATTCTTAAAGGAGAAGTCTGAAGCCTTTGAAAAGTTCAAAATATTCAAAGCTAAGGTTGAGAATGAATCTAGATTAAAACTAAAATGTCTAAGATCTAATAGAGGAGGAGAGTTCACCTCTGATCAGTTTTATGACTATTGTGAAGAACATGGAATAAAAAGATAGTTGAGTGCACCTAGAACCCCTCAGTAGAATGGGATTGTAGAAAGGAGGAACAAGATCATACTTGATACAGCGCACACCATGATGATTGAAGGAAAAGTGGTGCACAGATATTGGAGAGATGCAGTGAACACATCAGTCTATACTATCAACAGAACTCAATTGAGGCCAGGCGAAGATAAGAATGCCCTATGAACTTTGGTTTGGAAGTGTACCTACAGTAAAATATTTTAGAATCTTTGGCAGCAAGTGCTACATCAAGAGAGATGATGGTGTTGGTAATTTTGATGCTAGAAGTGATGAAGGTATTTTCCTTGGTTACTCTACAAAAAGCAAAGCATATAGATGTTTCAATTTGAGATTGAAAAAGATAATTGAAAGTACTCATGTAAAAATTGATGACAAGTTTATGATTCAAGAAAGATACTATGAATATGCACCTATGATTGAATATGAACCCAGGCCTAGCAACAAAGATATTGTTATTGAAGAAATGTTTAATTGCATTGATTTCTCATGCAATGACCCTGAATCAAGCAGAGAAGAATCAGAAATTACAGAAGAAGATGACACACCTAAAGTTTCAAAATTCACATCTAGATACCACTCTAAAGATGATATCATTGGAGATCAGAGCAACAATGTTTTGACCAGATCTAAAGCAAAAAGTCTAGCAATGAATGAAGAGGTATGTTTACTTTCACAGATTGAACCTTTAAGTGTTGAAGATGCTTGTAATGATTCTGATTGTAAGAATGCAATGAAAGAATAATTAGATCAGATAATCAAAAATGACACATGGGAATTGGTCCTTAGAGCAAATGACAAAAATGTGATTGGAACAAAGTGGGTATTCAGAAACAAGATGAATGAAGATGGTATAGTAGCAAGAAACAAAGCAAGATTGGTATGTAAAGGATATGCACAAAGAGAAGGAATATACTACACTGATACATTTTCCCATGTGACCAGACTAGAAGCCATTAAGTTTTTTTTGGCATACACAACATTCAAAGACTTTAAAGTTTATCAAATGGATGTAAAATCAGCTTTTTTGAATGGTGACTTGAATGAAGAAGTTTACATAGAACAGCCTGAAGGATTTAATCTCTCAGATAAACCAGACATGGT
>MU228525.1:491324-505172 GCA_018584345.1 Thuja plicata | reverse complement strand
AAGAGCTTGGTATGAGAGACTTGATGGTTATCTTACCAAGATTGGATTCAAGAAAGGAGCAGCAGATTATAACCTATTCACAAGAGAAACACCTAATGGATTATTGTTAGTTGCTATATTTGTTGATAACATTATCTTTGGGGGTAATGAAAAGCTCAGTAAAGCATTTGCAAAATAAATGTAGAATGAATTTGAAATGAGTGTGATTGGTCCTATAAAATACTTTTTGGGACTGAATGTAAAGAAAACAGATAAAGGTATATTCATTAATCAGTCTAAATATGTGAAGGAAATACTGAAGACTTTTTAGATGGATGATTGTAAGCCAATGTGCACTCCCATGATAACAAGAAGAAAGCTTTCAAAAGATGATGACTCCACAGTGGTTGATAAGACATTATACAAGTCTATGATTGGTAAACTCATTTATCTAACTCAATCTAGACCTGACATATCTAATGTAGTTGGCATTGTTCAAAGATTTGCAACTGAATCCAAGCAAAATCACCTAATGGCAATCAAGAGGATATTCAAATATCTAAAGGGAACTATAGACTATGGTTTATGGTATCTTAAATCAGAGAATGTACAACTTCAACTGTATAAAGATGTAGACTGGGCAGGTTGTATTGATGACAAGAAGAGCACTTCAGGAGGGGTAGTATTTCTTGGAAACAGGTTGGTTTCTTGGATAAGCAAGAAGCAGAACTATATTTCTCAGTCAACAATAGAAGCTGAATATGTTGTAGTAGCACTAAATTGTTCAACCATGGTTTGGATCAAACAGATGGTTAAAGACTTTGGCATTCAGGTTGATTATCCTATTGTTATTCACTATGAAAATACTAGCACTATCAACATGTCTAAGAACCTTGTGATGCACGCAAAGACAAAACACATAGAGATCAAGTACCATTTCTTAAGAGAAAAGGTTGCAGACAAAGAAGTTAAATTGGACTATGTAAGCACCAAAGAACAGTTGGCAGATATTTTTACAAAGCCCTTATCTAAGGATACTTTTGAGTATGTTAGGGAGAAGTTGATAGTAATTCCCTCTCTTGAGTCTATTTAGAAGTAGCAAGAACATCAGTCATTAAGTGATTGATGAATGGTTGACTACTCTACTCCTGAAGTAGTACCTATACCTAAAGATCTATGAAACCCTTTTCCATTGATGTCAAAGGGGTAGTATATAGTAGGGGGGAGTATGTACTAAGGGGGAGCATATACTCTGGGGGAGTATATACAGAGGAACTACAACAGTTTAGAGAAATCTTTTGATGAGGATATTGAGAAGATTGTAAAAGAAAGAGGACACCATGAACAGAGGATGTTTTTGATATCATATTTTGCCATCAATGTCAAAGGGGGAGATTGTTGGAGATTTGATTTTGAGCAGTTGATTGATTGTATGTTTGTCATTGATGACAACATATAATACACAGTAGTAATTCTATATGTACTTATTAGAATGATGATGTGAAGACTTGTATGGATAGATACATGTTGTTGACATGTTTATTATGTTATGTTCATACACACAGACCCAGATATGATGTTTCAGTAAAGTTATGCAATTTTGTTATTGGCAGTTACAGTTCCAAAAGTGTAACAGTTTAGGGCTGATGTATATAACATGTTTCTTGAGTTGCACCTATCTTCAGGATATGCATGTGTATATTCATGGTTAGTTATGATTTAACTATATTTGGTTAAACACACCTATCATATTACATCAAGATCGTGTTGTTTGAGTTGATTTGGTGAAGCCGACTCAGTGAAACGTCACGTATGTTCATTTTGACTTGCGTGGACTTAATATTGTTTGCGTGCTTAGTTAAGCTGACTAAGGTGTTGTTGAAGTGGTTCTAAGAGCCGACATGACCTTCTAATTTGGAGAAGATACTTATATTATTTTGTTTGTGAATGCTAAGTGTGAATGATATGAAAAGAGAAGAAAGATGTACAGAGAAGATTATCAGAGTTGGTTCATTCATCAAGAGTCTATGTGAAGAAGAAGTGAAAGATTGTAATACATTGTAACTGATCAAGATAGCAGGTCTACTCTATAGTTCATCATTAGATATAGTGCATATCTGTTATACAGAAGGTTGTAGCCTTCACCATCAAGCAGTGAGCTTTTGGACAATGAGTCCACCACCCCTAACAGGGTTATTTGTAAAAGACTCCTAATAGGGTCCGACCCTTAACCAAGTCACTATACTTATTGCATTGTAATGTACAACTCCAAATAGGGTTGAAATATCTTCTAACATGGATTACTATAAACAAGTATAGTTTATTATGGGTGCTAATTCCCACCGAGGTTTTTACCATTTGGTTTCCCTGTAATCAAATTGTGTGTTGTGTATTGTGTTATCTGATTAAACATTTACTTTGTTGTATTATGAAGTTAAGGAAGTAAAAGAACTGGAGTTACTGATAACTGATTCAGCCCCCCTCTCAGTTATCCTTTGGGACTATTCTAACACTTGTTTCATGAGCCCAAATACTAGGAGATTTCTACAAGTTTTTAAGTACATGAGCCTTAAGACATGACAATTTTCACCTAAGTTTTGTTGTCTTACCTAAGAAAGATGCAATGTAGGCAAATAAATGATATGTTTCCCAAGACAGCCTCAATTTGTACCTTACATGAATGTGAAACCCAAGTAGACATGGATTTACACTGGCCATTCCCAAGGAAGGCCTCAAGCCCACAAGATTTTCCCAACTACTAGAAAATATCTACTTTGATATTTTCTCAAGGAACACTTAATCTTTCCCTTAAACCCACCAAGAAATCTCACCCAAAAGAAGGTGAATTTCTGCCACTTCAATTTTAGGAATTTCAAATTTAAAATAAAAAAACCAAGTCAGCTTGTCTTAGATGAATGTGTCTCTTTAGTGAAACACCTATATAAGGGGGATGAACCTCATTTCAAAATCAACCCACTTTGAACATCAAACAATAAAAACTAGAGCAGAGTGAGTGGAGTGAAATAAGAAATCAAATTGATGCTTAATTGAATTACTCTTGTTGGGGTTAAACAAGAGAAGGTGGAGATCAAAGGTTTCCTGAATTATGAGTTTAAAAATATGAACTTATTGTAGATCCAAAATCATAAACTCATAATTGTTTACAATTTTATTAGGTGTGTAAGGGAATAAAATTTGCAACATTTAGATCATGAATTCAAAAGGAACCATTAATGCTCTTCAAAGGGAATTGGAAGTTTTAAGATTAGAAGCAACTTTCAGCAAGTAAGGGACATGCATGCATATGAATTCAGACATGACTTATGTTTTATGGATGTTTATTGCAGTGTCAAAATAAGATTGAATTGGAATTCACTTGCCAAGTTAAAATCATAATTTAGAGAAGGATATTTTCTCATAGAAATACTCTAATTTTGTTCACATTCATAAGCTTCACACATGTGTTTTATGATTTTTGAAGGGATACATGGAGGTGAATTGGAGCTTGAGTGAGTGCATGAGGAAGGGAGAACTTAAAGATCATATTTTAAGAAGGGTGATTTACACATAAAGAAACCCCAAGAAAGGTGAAAGGAAGAGTTGGAATGAAAAATTTCAACTCATAGCTACAAGATATTCTAAGATCAACACAAAAGATGATCCAATACCATCATGAAATGTGAAGATAACATGAATAATCAATAATGCCACCACAATTTCAATTTAAAGTCATCAAAATGAAACTCAAAGAGTTGAACAAATCTACAAAATGAGAAGATTATCAAATTCTTGAATTTACTTTGAAAATCCCAGATTAACTAGAACAATCAAACTATCACTTCTTAAGATCAGGGCCAAGACATCAAGATTTCAAGTACAAGAAAGTTCAAAAATCATGAGCCATTAGGGAGTTGATCTCAAAATTACCCAACCCTCTGCATCAGTGTGGGACAGTCACAGTGTAAACAATAATGTTGAAGATAATTTATGCTTATTTAAGGGTATTTTATGTTTCAAGGAAAATGAAACATAAAGTTTAAAGTTGAAGTGAGGAGTCAAGATATGTGAGTTTGAATAAAACTAGTGGCACAAAAACATCATCTAGGGTATCAGTAAGTCCAAAAAAAAATTTAGATTTCTAATCAGCAATTCCACTGACGTTTGTGAATGTTCCAAAGAAAAAATTCATTGTAAATTGTTAACTTAAGGATTATTTTACCTAAGGGACCTGTGCTGGTACCGGTCTCACGATGTCCATGAGTAGGTGGTTGAGTACTCAAAAATTCCTGTAAGAAGAACACATGCATATTTTAGTTCATGACATAAAATAGTATAAAATATAAACCTTTATTGAACTTTTGTTATAACTAAAGATTCATTACTGTTTACTTCCAAACAATGTGCTCTCTATATCAATTCATCTCTCTTTGCCTGCGTCTCCTTATTTAGATCTGGATGGAGCAGGAGGCCAAGAAGTTTTGTATTGATTTTTTATAAGGTCTTTCTAACCATATTTATGGGGTCAGAGGTATATGAGACGTCATCATCGCATAATACTATGGCCTCCAAATCTGTAACTATTGCCTCTGTTGTTATAAGCATTTTTCCCTTTCCTTGAACATTATTTTGTGATAGGAATATCATTAGAAATATCATAATAACTCCAAAACCCTAAAGAAAAGAACATAATAATATAACATTTTGCTTCTATTTAAGTTGTACAATTACACTAAGGTTTACCTTCATCAAAGAAGGGGTGGGAAGAACATCCTCACCTCTGTCATGTGGTGAATCCACATCGTCCTGTGACAAAGATTAAATATATAAACTTCAGCGAAATGAAAGCAATAGACTTAGAAAAAAAACTTATTAATAAAATGGTATATTGGAGTCATTAAGTGGAGGTTAGTTTAAATGGTATATAGTAATTACCACCCCCATGATAGTAAATTTTTTTTATCTATGCGATTCAAATGGTAATCTATTAGAAACTCTTCCCCTACACTTATTGACTTTATCACACATACAAAAACCTGATTTCCCTCACGCACCTCGAATATGCAATTGGGTGTCTTATTAGTTGACCCAGGTTGTGTACTATTTATAAAACCCACAATATTCCCTATTTCTTTTGGCCTTCCGTCAATTTACATACCAAATATTTTACTTTGATCATTTTGTTTCCATTGTATATAATTTGTTGATAGTGTATACCTACACATACTTTTTTATATCGAACAATCTGCATCCAATTACTTTAATTGTAACAAGGTCTAACAACATCCATCAATTCAACAACTTTGTTGTAATGTACCTTTATTCCATCCATGGAAAATAGGCCCAAACCATGTAATGACGATGGAGGCGCTATACGATGTATCTTCTCATTAATACAAAAATCAATGTTAATTGGAGGTAGTTCCTTGGGTACCCATTCTTTTTGAAGATGTGTCTACCTCAAGGGAACCTTGATGTTTCATTTGGTCTCATCATCATAAGAACATGACCCCCCATCAACAAGGAAAAATTGCACACATTTCATGAAATTTCTTCTAATCTCTTGACCTCTGGTTGATCTCCCTATTTTAGGCCTACTAGATGTCTCACTTTCATCTTCTATTCCCACATTTCCCTCACTCGATCAAGATAGATCTGACAAGTACCTATTAGGTGGTTCTTGTAGTTCATCAAATGAGAGATATAGTTTGTAAGGAGTGAGATATTTTGCTAAATGAGGGTAATGTTGATGAAGTCGACCCTAAAATTGATGTTGAGGGTAGTACTGTTAAATCATGAGCAAGTTAATACCTTATTATTAAACCACTCAATGAAGATGGGTGTAAAGAGAAAGAAATAAAATAATAAATTATTTATATAGGGTATATTGACATATACCTACCGATCAATGTCACTATGCAGGATCCTCGTAAAAGGGGTCAAATTTCCTACATATGTGAGTCATTTATCTTAAGTTAGCTAAAAATTACATGATAAGTCTGCTACAAATTACATACAAGACAATGTGAACAATATGCATTCATCATAATCATTGTATATTTTTTAATTCCTTACCTTTAATTTATGTGTGTTATGTAGGCTTGTCAACAAAAGGGGTGATGATGTCTATAGTTAATTGCCTATTTCCACAAACGGTGACAATCACACAAAATATATAAATGTAATTAGCACCAACAATTAAGCATCATAAGCAATACATTAAATATACGAGTAATAATTGAAACACGTGTATCATAAATCACATATGTTGTAATCATTATAATTGAACACAATGAATTAATTGTACCATGCCATTAGAGTTTAATACATAATAAATTAATTATGAAAACATATAAGTCAAATAAATTTCTATGAATAAATCATCATCATCATCATCATCATCATCATCTTGATGACCACCACCACCACCACCACCACCACCTCCTCCTCCTCCTCCTCCTCCTCCTCCTCCTCCTTCTTCTTCTTCTTCTTCTTCGGTATCTTCTTCTTCCATCACATTATACTTTATTGGACTTCCTCTTGGATCATGTCTAACAAAAAATGACCAACTTGGTTTATGTGGAACCTCTAATTAAAACACTTGCTCACATTGGCTTGGAATAAAATAGGGCTCATCTCCATCTGGCGCAAATGACCTTGTATTAATCATTGTAAATTTATTATCATGTTAAATAATAGTTCTATCAAGATCATTTTGATTCAATCATAGCCTCTACCATTTGACGATGAATAAAAATAATTTGAAGGATTTAAAGTAGCACTCAAGTATATCATCCAAAATGCCATATTATCATTTTTTGAATTTTTGAGGATATATGTCATTTCTATGTGAAATATTAGTAACCTCGAAGACTGCAGTTATCCCAGAATCATAATTTTTCTTCGTGTCGTCCAACTTTTTTTATGAAAAATTTATGGTCATGGTAGTACATAGCTTTGTGGTGCTTGACCTGCAATTTTTCAAACATGTGAAAATTATTTGCATCGTGAGTTGATATTAAACATACGCTTCATGATTAATAAATTTATATGTATCTTATTACCTCTTAAACTATATCCTAGATCAATTACCATTGGCATAACATTGGAATCTCCATTACAATGAGCTTCTTTAACCAATTAAGCAACACCTTCTCATGTTAATGAGTGACCATTTTTTTGACATCATTCAATCCAAACTGTCATCTAATCAAGATTGTTCACAATATACAAATGTAGTGCATCCCACTCTCGACCAGCTGTATAAAAAAAATACGCCACTTAGAAACAAATTATATTAAACATTTATAAGAATTAATCAACTAAAATAACATCTTATAATTACCTCTCACTTTTCTCAATCTACCTTTCGCCATCAAGTACACCCCTTCAAATTTGTTAATGTAGTTAGGATCCCAAATGTGATCTACATGTATCTTTGATGAAAACTTAGGAAGATATTCACTAATGTACACCATGGTCTGGTATACCATATATCCCTCCACCATAGAACCCTCAGGATCTTCTCTTTATTGAACCAAGCCCTTCAAAAATTTCAAGTGCCTCTCAACCATCCACATTGACCTAGTTTGTACAGGTCCACACAATTCAATCTTCCCAACTTGATGTATGAGGTAGTGTTCTTGTGCATTGAAAAATGTTGAAGGTAAACACTTTTCATTTCACACATAAGATGAGGAATTTTTCTCTTCCAATATTTTATATCTTCTTTATTGATTTCTTTTGATGACAACCACCTATAAGAGATTCAACACACAAAAACATATAAATGAGACATTACAAAAAATATATAATAAATTATAGAAAAAGTAAAATAAGTCGCAAATATAATATCTATACAATAAATCTAAAAAATAATGCTTCTAACCTCATGTATTTTTCAAGATCATATATAACTTGTTTGACACTATTGTCGAAGTGGTGTGGGAGAGATAGAGTTAGAACGTACTACAATAATTATAAAATGATCATTTCAATATTTTATAAAATAATACAATGAAAGCTACATGCAGTATACAAGTATATAGGGAATAAAAAATAACATGAATTACCTTAGTAAAGGTATGTCAATCATGTGTTTTCATCCCTGACACAAAATCACTTTTCTTTGATATGAGATTGTTTATGTTTGCAACAAATCCTCTGGGAAATAAATTTTTTTGTATGACTTATTTTATAGTATTTCTTTGCTGCTCTGATAATAACAAAGGAAGGGGAATTATATCAATTCGGTCTCCATTGTTATTTGATTGAATGAGATTTTTCAATGCATGGTTAGATTCTTGAATTTCACTACAAATTATGACAATTTTTTCTTTGTCACACCTTCCATCCAATAATTTCCATAATGTCTCTGTTATATTCTTTCCAATATGCATAGCATCAAACAAATGTATGATTGGGAGGTGCTCGTAGTATGGAAACCTACTAAATTTTCTAGGATAACTTTTTAGTCCTTTTGGAAGTTGGTCATTAATGCCTTGACGACCTTCATAAGAATCAATTACATCATTGGTAAAAAAAAAACAATATCAAAATATAAGTTTCAAACAAAAACCATCAGATGGAATGACATTACCTCAATAATTTATTCTATTTTATTCCAACTTCCATAGGTGAGGTGTCATTCTTCATGGCTTTGGTGTAGTATCTTCTTTCCCATTGAAAAGATATTTTTCAGTAATTCATACTTATTATTTCTATGGAGAAAGTGCCTATACTCATCAAACATCTGCTTTCCTAAACTTTTTGAATGATGAGATTTCATCTTTGGTCCAAAAACTGGACATGCAAATTTTCCCTTTGTCTGACGACCTACAAGATCGTGCATAATTGGATTAAATATGTTAATGTTGATAGCTATAATTATCATGCGCAAACTTAAACATACAAAAAAAATGTGTTAGCACTATAACATATAAAAAATATGTGCTAACAATATAACATACCACAAAAATGTGTTATCCCATGGGCATCATGTATTGTCCATACAATCATTGCATGGAATTGAAATTGTCTTTTTCCTATTGGTCTAGAGATTTCATACATAGTGAACCCATGTTGTAACTCCAATAACTCGTTGATAATGGGCTCAATATATACATTCATATCTTTAAATTGGTACTTACCTAGTTTAATGAACAAAAATATTACATAATTATTATGACCATTTTGATGCGATATTTATAAATAAATATAGATGACTATTAAATGAAAAATACCTAAAACAATCATTGCCAACATTATGTGCTCCCTCTTTATGGACATCCAAGGAGGAAAGTTATTGTCGATAACAAAAACATGCCACACTGAGTAAATAGATCTCATCTTTCCAAATGGATTGATACCATCCACTGCCAGTGAAAGCTTAAGATTACAAGGTTCTTCTTTACAGTGTGGTAAATTTTTTGTTATTCCCTACATACCCGTCCCTATATTTTTTCAAAAAAAATTTGTGTCCCCTTTTTATTTTCCCTTTTCTTCTCTTTTTGGGCCCTTGCCCTTTCCTTGTCTTTTGTTTGTCTTTTGGTCTTCCCCGGGATCTAGATCCCAGAGAGTTGTCTCTTCCATTGCCAATTATTTATGGACCTTGGGGTCATGTTGTGTTACCCCCACCTTTTTGGAAAGAGTGACCACCATTTGTCCTAGAGTCTAGACTTTGATGGGCAATCTGTTGCACAGAATGTTAGTTGGTAATTGATGCACTTCTTAGGCACTATTTAAGGTCGTTTACTCTGTCTTTTTTATATTTACCAAAAACAAATTACCTCCTAGTGAATTTCCTGATAAGAGAAACATAGTATTTCCTGAGCTAAGGTTTTAAAGCTATAAGAGTGTTGGAGGTGTGTTCGAGGATTCTACAACAATTTGGCAAAAGAGTGAAACAACATTTAACTTCCCTTTTCCAGCATTCTAATTTTTTAGGTAGGCCTTCATTGGTTTCCTTGTATTTTTTATTTTGTGCTTTGTTGGATTCTTGTTTTGGTTTTTATTTTTATTTTCCTTGTCTGGTTCATGTGATACTCTATTTGTTTGGTTGTGTTTTTGTGTTTCTATTTGTGTCGCCCTGGTCGTGCCTTCTATTAGCCGTTTCTTTTCTTGGGCTTGGTTGTGCATCTCCTTTCCCTTTGTGGCTAGTCCATCTAGAGGGAGGGGTTTCCTATATTTTATCCTGCATAAGCTATAAATAATGGGTTCACTGTCATGGTCTATAGTTTGGCCAGTGTTGTAGATATGGGCTTGTTCAAGTCTATAGATTTCTGTAAATCTTTGTTTGGTAGAACATTGTAAATTTTGTAGATTTTGTACACTGCATGTTGATAATTAGGAAAATACCATGTACATTGAGTGATTTATTTTAATTTCACTCCGTTGAACTATGGGGACCATGCAATTTTTCCACGTCCCATGTAGGCAGATTCTTAGGGATGCTATCTTTCAGAATTGTTTGCGAGGTCTCATGACCATGCTTTTCTAATAAATACATCAGCTCCATATCCCTCTAGCTAACACAACCTTTTTGTTGAAGAAAAGAACTAGGTTGGATGGGTCGCTTCAAAAGTTTATCTCTCCTCTGTCATTTCCATGTTAACGAAAGAATCAATTCTCACGTGAAAAAATTTAAAATTTGTCCCAAGTAGAATTCATGCCACTTGTGCTAGAACAACTATTAATTAATCATCATTACTTAGCCGGGTGGGTGTACACGTGTCAAAGTATGGAGATAGGCTCACCTATCCCATCGCTAATGTCTACCTACTCATTTTTATCAAACTCTAGGTGTTTTGTTGACACTAGGTACATCCATCACATTCCTCATCTGGGTCATCCTTTCTAGTCCCTCACGTTTGCAGGACAAACTCACACATTTTTGGCTTACTTGCATCGGAGATAAATCCTGTGTATTTTCAAAGTTATTAACATTTTTTATCTTCAGGATTGCAAGTAAGAATTTCACTCAAAGTCCTAGAACCCAAAATATTTTCTTATAAGTACAAGTCCAAGAAAGGAATAAATGGCTTTAGTAGGAGCACCTATCGAAAGTCCAGAACTTCCAAACACCTCAAAAAGTGCTTCCAAGAAGTCTAAGGTAGAAAAGGTATTGGAGAAGCTCCCATTGAATCTGAAATACATGAAAGGCGAGATAGTTATGGGATCCCAAATTGAGTCCACTTTGAAAGAGGTCACTTACATAGATCTTGACACCTAGGATGAATTGAAGGGCCTCATTCAAGCAATCCATCAACAATGACAGGGAAATGACCCTATCTTAGTTAACTTAGAGGCATCCAGAATCATTCAAGTGGCTAATTTTCCTTTTTCAGTGCAAGCATTGGAACTAATAGTGCTCCTAGCCAAATGATACAATCTCTCCACTGGAGCTGCTATGTTGGCCTTGCCTAGCCCCCTGGGCTATGTGATTCCCATTGTCTCTCTAGACTAAAATACCACTGCCTTGGGGTGGTATATTCCGTTCCTCTAAGATGCTATAGTTCTCACTTGGGAAGCCTCAATGGATCCATTTTTGGATGCAGGTGACTTGGCCTAACACAACTTCAATGCAGAATGGATGAAAAGCCCACGCCGGGACTTAAAAAATATTTTGATGGATATCCCTCACTTTGAATTCAAGGAGCCCATCCAGGCTAGAATTATATTTTTGTGCAGGATATTTTAGGGAACCCCATGCTCGAGAATTCTTCCCTTAGATGTACTACTTCCTATATTGTATAACCACCAACTAAGCATGCTTTGACAGGGCCTCTATTATTAAAAATCATTTGAATGCCTAGATGAGGAGGGTCAGTGAAGAATAAAAGTTCTACATGACCTCCTACGTCCTGTGGCCACTAGACTGGCAATACCTAGGGATCTGGGGACTAAACACAGTCGACATCCTCAAGACCGAGACCACATAGGTCACCCATGGGATCAATTTCCAAAGATTCAGGGGGATGAAAGCTTCCCCAAATTTTAAAGATTTAATGACGCCTTTATCTTCCATGGGATTGAGGTGATCGCTAATAATTTCAAGTTCAGAATTTCCCTAGAGTCCATGGCCTTTGTCTATTTATGGGGATGTTACTTCATCTAGTTCACACAACACACCTATATTTGAGTATCCAGATTTTTGGGTATCCATTCCCCTTGCCAACCCATTTTTGGGATATGATCCTTTTACTGGAATTCTATAGACATATCTTGGAGGTGTATATCCTGATGGCCACCAAGAAAATCACCTTTGTCTCCTTCCCATTTGTTTGCAGAAGGTACACCTGCTCCCTCACCATGGCCCAGGAAGCAAAGAACAAGCCAAGAAGTCTAGGCTTGGCCAAACTTTCATTTAGTTTCTAGGATTATGATCCGCATGACCGATTGGTGAAGTCAATGCCTTAGGGGATCAACCCCCATAAGCCACACCTTGAAGATTTCTGGAAAAATTGTCAAGATGATTTCGATGTTTGGAACTAACATTACACTAGGATGTCTAAAGGAATGATGGAACATCTAAACCTCCAAAAATTCCTAGATAATTTCTCTGATATTGAGCCTCTTGAAGACCCTGAGTATAAATAAACATGCATTGATAAGATAGACATCCTTCTAGTGGATTGGGATACTCCAGAAGTTTTGATAGTGAAGGTCATTTCGCGAGATATGATTGAATGTAGCCATGCATATTTTGTTAAGGCTTGCCCAAAGAGTGTCTGATTAGACAACTAATTTTTGGAATCTTTAGGATTTTGGGTAGCGGATCAATCCAAAGCCCAAAGAAAGTGAAAATTAGGTACTTACTCTCAGGTCCCGGACCCCAATTTTCCCCCTTAAAGGAGTAGTTAATCATAAAGTTGGGAGAGTCCCAGAAGTTGATGGATGCATCAAACTCTGGGGTAATATTCAATTTGGGAGCCACTCTAGAAGGTTCATGTCCTCCATAATGAGAATCCCCCTCTCTAGCCACATTACTCAGCATTACCACCAATAAGGAGACCAAAGAAGAGACAACAATCGCAGCTGCCGGAGGGCCGCTCTAGAAAAGAAAGAAATAGAAGGCAAAGAGGCCCCCAAGGAACAAACATCTATGCCCTAAATCCATGAAAACACCCGATGTTGAGGTGGTCTCCTCCTCCTCTGACAAATAGATTCCTCTTGAACATCGCCTAGAGATCTCTTAAAATTGATGTAGATGACTTCTTCCCACTTGTGAACCTAGGAGGTCTACATGAGATGGCAGATAGGGTAGTGAAATAAATTGCAACATAAGAAGTTGATGTCTCCATTGAAGAAGAAAATAGAGAAGAGTCCCAGAGGATGGCCCAAGAAGAATAAGATGAACTCCAGGAAGAGGAAGTCAAAGGGAAGACCACAGAAGAAAAAGAACAAGAATAAAAGTAGGTTGAGGAGTAGTTGCTAGCATTAGGGGAAATGAGACTTGCAGGAACAACTATAC
Source organism: Thuja plicata (assembly GCA_018584345.1). NCBI lineage: Eukaryota > Viridiplantae > Streptophyta > Pinopsida > Cupressales > Cupressaceae > Thuja > Thuja plicata. The sequence goes on along the minus strand of MU228525.1, from coordinate 491,725 downwards.
TCCTGGAATTTGTGCTCCAAACTCCCACAAATATCCAAGGTCTTCCACCACCCTAACATGAAAAGAAGGACAAGGCCATCACAACATTTCAATAGGTAGATCTGAATGAGCCACCTCTGCAGCCAACACCATTTGATCCACCAACATAAGATATCCTGGGGGTTGTACAAAGAGAGAGAAAGGAGGTAGGTGAAGATCTTGATTGTATAGATGGAATTGCATCAATAGGATAACCTGATCAAAACCCAGGGAATACTTCAAGTTTAGGGATGGTAACAGTGTTAGGAATAAGGTGTCTCAACCTTGGATAATTCCTATTCTTATTATTTGTTTTGTAAAATGTATTTCTTGCAAATAATGTTGATGTGTCGGCATCTTGAATTGTGTGTAAGGAGATCATG
>MU228525.1:433629-458723 GCA_018584345.1 Thuja plicata | reverse complement strand
TTGCTCAGGAGATGCATGATGGTTTGTCAGGGATCAAAGATGGCAACATACAGAAACCAATGGGTTGGTATTCCCTCATGATGCATATGTTCTTATTTAACAATGCAGACTTCTTTGAAGAAGAAATAGAATTGGAGAAATTCTAAGATGGTAAAGAATTGCCTGTTCAGATGTGGAGTGCAGACTTTTCCTGGGATAGAAAGAATGCAAGTTATGTATATTTTGACAAAGTCTTTGCAACTAGACTTAAGTCACTGCTGGATAACCAGAATGTCAAGGTTCATAATGACATGATGAGGCTTTTGAAGCCTATGGAGTATGCCCCAGAGTTGAAAATTGCTCACAATTGGGGAGATTTGATATTGTACTCTTTTGCCACAGTGATCAGGGTTTATGGTTTCAGAGGTACCCCTTATGTGTTACCCTACAGAGTCCCACTCAAGATTGGGATGGAAGAATTATAAGACTATTAGGTGGGCTGTAGGAGGAAACCTTGACCTTAAAGATGAAGGGAAATATTTTTCCTATCCTCACTAGAGCCCATCATTTTATCATAGCAAAAGGGGGATGGACACAATTTGGCAAATACTTTGAGCCCTATCATTTATCCACCTCCATAGCCAGGTGTGCAGATATTGAATATTTTATCATGGGCATGTTCAGGAAGAGGACCAATTGTATAATGCTAAAGCATAAATTCTTCTATCTAGAGGATATTATCAAGAAAATTTTTGACTTAGAGGTTCAAGAAGTCAAGAAGGAAAAGTGGATGGCATATAAGAAATCCTTGGACTTTGTCGAGAATTTTGACAAGACCTATGATCCTCTAAAGAATTTTTTCCCATGGTCTTATAAAATTGATTCACTAATAAATATTTTTGAGGGAATAATGCAAACCCTAAGTGAGAAGAGGTAGAGAGCAGTTGACAGTGATCTAGAAAAGGCTCTTTCTATTTTGAATAGATTCCCAAAAAGCAGAATAGTTCCACCCGGGAACTATGTAGTATACAAAAGAAGAGGATATACCATTGTTTCTCCCAGAGTTGATAAGCCCATTCAGCATAAGGGAAAGAGGCCAATGGATACTGATGTTCAAGAAGTACCCTCTCCTAAGAGGCAAAGGGTGGAGACAAAAGAACAAGGAGGTGAATTGTATTCTCCTTCCCAATCCCCTATGCAATATGACAACCAGACCATTGTTGAGCAATTGCTCAAGATGAGAAATGCTTGTGAAGTAGTTGTTACCACTCAAGAACTAAAAGAAGGGATGTCAGAAGAGCCTAAACATACATCATCTGATCTCACAGTGGCATAATTTGTTGGCTAAGAATTAGATCCTATAACCAAACAAGCTAGTGACGAATTCTTGTCTGATGACAATTTCATCAAAACTAGGGCTTTTATTCAGTTTCTATGGAGATGCCATATTGGTGAATACAATGATAAGTGCCAAAAAATGATAGAAGTTCAACCCAATGCTGCCAAGGAGGACATAGAAAAAGTAGTCAAGCAAGAATTGATATCAAAATTTGATAAGATTACTCCTGAGGAGGGTAGACAAATGATCAAAAGGCAAGGAGTTCTCATATTACCACAATGGGATTTAGCTGATGCAGTGGTTTTTGATGCTATAAGGAAACAAGATAAACCCATAAGCCCTTCTGGGACATCAATTGGTGCCCAATTTAGTGAGGATCATGCAACATTGGCAATCTGGTCACTAAAGAAAAAGGACAAGAGGAGAATTAAAGAAGATGATGAGACTGGAGACACAGGAAGCCTAATTGTGAAAAGGGTTGCAGATACCTTAGGAACTGAAGTGGCTAACCTTGTTGTACAGGTTGCCAATTTGAGCATGAAAGTGTCAGAGAAAGAAAAAGAAGCATATGCTAGTCTGAATGAAAGATATGAGTTTGTGCTCAAAGCTTACAATGAAGAGAAGGTGAAATCTTTGATTAAGGATAACAAAATAGCAAAGTTGGAAGGTAAGCAGAAGATTCAATTGGTGCCCCAAAGGCTAATTTCTCAGGACCCATATCATCCTTCCTCTTCAAGTCCATTTATAACATATCCCCCATCCGTTGCACCTCTAAGTCCTACTACTCAGGAAGCTATTGATGCCAAGAGAGAAGAATTAGAAGCTGAGAAGAATAGGCTAATCAATGAAAGGAAAAGATTAGAAGAAGAGGGTAAGAGGGATTTAGAAGATTCCTAGGCCTACAAAGAAGCTGAAGAATTGGTTAAGCAAAAGCACACAGATTAGATATTTTCAAATCTCAAAAGATGTGCCAGTGAAATTAACCTTGCTAACCTCTACTCACTGGGAAAAAAGATCACAAGCATCACCAACTGACATGAGGATGAAAAAAAGAAATAGGAGCTGATAGTAAATAAGTGGAAAGGGAAGGCATCCCATGTCAAATATTTCTATTCCCTTTCAAAAGAACAAAATAATATTGATTTTGTCCTAACAAGTACTCACAAGTGTCTCAAATTGATGATCAATTTAGACACCAAAAGGAACATGGTCGTGAAGAAAATCAGAACCCTAAGAGGAGATTTTTCCAAGGATAGGTATGATATGTATCCTAACATGTTCAAAAAGGATTGGATCATAAAGAATGAAGCCCTATGGCTAAGGAAGCTAAATGAGGCACTGACTAGCAGGACAAAGAGTATTGTTACACTGGCAAACACTGGCTGGTTTGTATTAACCATTGATATTTTGAGCAAAGCCAAGGCATTTTTTGAATCTTGGGAAGTAGAAGTAGAGAAGGCTAACAGTGACTAGGAGGAGTTCAACAACCACAAAGATTAAGTTCTCAACCTCGAGTGGCCAAGTGATGAGGTGTACACTGCTTGGGTAAGCAAATATGGTATAGTTACCCCCATAGCATGAAATAGAAAATATGAAGGGGAAAACTAGCATCAAGGAGGTTAAGATAATGGAGCAGATCAAATATTAAAAAATCTACACCAGAAAGAAAACAAAATCCAGGTGACAAAGACCCAAATACCTCAGAGCAACTTCAAGCATTCAGGTAGTCACAAGACAAATGATTACATGGCTTATAGCAAATATTGTTATCTCATCTACCATAAGTTTTGTCTCTTTCTGAAACTGTATTTTGTCCTTTAGCCTAGTCATCTGTAGCTTGTTGCATCCTTATTTTCCAAAAGGATTCCAAGATGAATGTGGCTACCTATAAGTGTCAAGTTGTAATATTGTAACAAGGATGGTAAAAATAAGACTATAAGGCAGATTACTAAATTGTGTCGGACTATTGGTTTTGAGTCTTTGTGAATGTACTGGTATTCAAATCGATATTAATAAAATACAATGGAATCTCCATTTTGATATCTATGATGTCTTCTTAAATTTACTATTAATTCTTGTGTGTTCAATTTGCAAGGCACTCTGAATATACTAGTTATAAGGTAGTCATGTTTTTGTCTATGAGTTGCTTTCAAGGAAAGTTTTAAATCTTATAGATGATTGCAGAGGATTAGGGTTTATGCAGGGATTTGATACAGAGGTGTGATGATGAGAGGATAGTTTGTAAGGCATTCTATCTGGGGTTCATTTGTATTTCCATTGATTATTTCTAGTATAAGTATGCTCTATTTTGACTCTATCACCCATGATTAGGCACTGGTCATAAATTCTAACAAGTGGTTGTTATCATCAAATTCAAATTCAATCAATCATTATACTCATATTATTCCGAATACATGTCTAGTTAATTGTACTTAGTACAATTCATATTTGTGGTTCCTTGAAGAGTGAATCAATAGGTTAGCCTTCCTAGGCCTAAATGGCATAAAAAGAAGAAGGACCTCTAGTCCTTAATCCACTAATTAAAATTGCTAAAAGTTGATACTCTGTTAAAGGTGTACCTGCCTGGGTGTGTGGAACCCAAAGTGTAGAAGTATTTTCTATCCTTGTTAATTAGCCCTTTTCCTTGTGAGAATCTAACTTGGGTAAAAGTGAGTCTGGCATTTATTGTCATTATAATCAATTCTGCAAGAAAAAGAGCTAACAGAGAAATTATGCAATTACTAAGAATAATGAACTAAGAAAGTACTTAGATTGTTAGAAATCAGAGCAACATAAAATTACTTTCAAATTTTAAAGATTATGGGCCCATTGATCTCAAAATTCATTTCTTTTTATGGAAGAATTTGACAAATGAGAGGTCAAGATTGAATTGTTAAGAGAGGTTGAGATTGAATCCTTGGTGATCCATGTGAGGTGATCCAAGTGATTTAACTCTCATTGGTTAATGGATTGACTTTCCATTTTGCAAGTGAGGAGTTGTAATAAAGAGGTTTATTTATTTCCTTTTAATTAATTAACTTAGCCATGTATTTAATTTTTTTGATTTAATTGATTTGATTTGATTTAATTGGCTAAGGCAATTAATGTAAATTAGTGATAAGATCACTTTGATTTTAGGAAATTAAATTTGATTTAGATGAATTATGCCAATTAATTAAAGAATTATCTTGACATAATTAGGGGTATGATCACACCTAGGGAAAATAGGGTCTCTGGTCAGAGAAGACCAAATTATGGTGGTTACATTTGCCCTTTGAATTGATGTGCGAGCAACACATTGATTCAAAAAATGTTTGATGTTGACTTCAGAAAGTTTGAGAATTACGTACTTGATTTGAATGAAATGTCTGATGAGATCAATATCACACTTGATTGAAATAAGACTAATAGTATTGACTTTGAAATTGATCAAACAAAGGTCAATAAAACAAATATCTAAAAGATACCAATTCTGAACTTGATCAAACAAGAATTTATAATACTGACTCTCAACTTGATCAAATGAAGGTCAGTATGAAGCTGCTAGGAGCTTAATAAAGATATTAGAATATGTAGACATAGATATCCAACTTGTGAGAACCGAAGCCTTCTATCCAACAGTCCCAACTTGATCGAAGGACACTGCCATGCCCCTAGTCTTTTGATGATGAAGTCATTTTAATGGTTTTGAGAAAGAATTTGAATGATTTTAAGTGTGATCATGCCCCCTCAGGAATGAAATCAAAGGAAAAAGAATAAAATCCCTCTCTAGAATGATATATCACTTGAACAGATCAGTTAGATGGAGAAAGAATCAATTACAAGAAATAAAGAAGCAAAGGTATGTTAAGAGAAAACACAATTTTACCAAGTTAACTATGTGAAAATATGAATTTTGAGCCTGATAAAATGATGTAGGACCAATATTTTGATGAATAATGTGCAATTCAATGATATAGAACCCAAAAAACTGATTGCAGAAAGTCTGCGAATCATTTTTTGAACATATGTAGCAATTCTACATTTTTATGAGACAGTCGTAAAATTGTGACTGTGCTATGCTAAACATCATCTACATGTTCAATTTAATTCCCAATTGATCAGAGAAGAACAAAATTGAATTTTGATAGCCCGGGAGGAGTTTTGGAGCTCCTAAATAGCTCAAAAAGGTCAATATATATCTCAAAATTCACTTTTTACCCATTCATTTTCACTTTTATCCTTTGTAAATTCAAAGCTATGCAGATACGATGGTGGTCCACATGGAGAAATATCAATTTGAGCTTGCGCATCGACATCAATGCCTAACCGATTATGCACTGCCAGTGAGTACATCAATACCTACCTTTTCATGTTTTCAGTTTTCATTTTTTTTCAAATTATGTAGTAGATATTAAGGTTTGAATTCTGCATCGCACCCTATGTCCTGGGTCACGTTCAGTTAATCCTGTGTCGTATCCTATTTTCTCCCAAAATCTTGGATTGCATCCTGTTGTCCAATTTGTATCACATGCTGTAAAGTTTTGTTGAACTTTGAATTTCGTCTTGTCCTGTGAAAACAGGATCGCTTCTTGGATCCTGCATCGCATCCTATCAGAACAAGATCGCTTCCCAAATTCCCCATTGTATCTAGGAAATTGTGCATCACATCCAGTGTTTAGGATCATACCCTGTAAAAACACAGTCATTTTTAGTTTAGGAGTTAGGTTTTTTCAATTTTGACTTTTTTTCTCTTTCTAAAGGCCAAAAAGACTTAACTGATAGCTTTTTCTGCATAATTGTCTTAGATAGAATACTAATTTGAACCTGTACTTGTGTTCTATTGAAAGATTAATTTTGAGGTAGTTTCCTTTCAAGGACCTCATCCAAGATGAGTCCTTTATTTATCACATGCCCTGACACCTGTCGAGTTACATATTATAGCATGTCTGGGTTTGACTTCACTTATAGATTTACCTGACATCAGGGTAAATTGAGGGTTGTTGACTACTCTTGTCGAAAGATGGCATTCAGAGAATAAAACCTTCCATCTCCCAACTGGTGAGATGACCATCACACCTAAGGATGTGTGGCACATTATGCATATTCTAGCAATGGGTCAGGAGGTTCAGTTCGATTCACGCTCTGCGATAGCTATTGCTTCTGCCCAGAGATATTTCATAGATCAGACCATAGTCCGCAGATATCTGACATGGGACTATATGTGTGAACATTACAATTGATTACATATATATCTTTCTAGGTTGATTAGAGGCATCCTCATGCCTGACCAAGGACAATATGGATTCATGTTTGGCTGGGTGGAGACGTTGGAGCAGATGACCATCTCATCACACAAATTTGGCTAGGGCAGTTGTATCTTAGCCCACATGTATCGAGAGTTACATGAGATAGTATATGAGTATTCTCGTAGCATGATAGTAGGTATTCTGATATTGCAGATCTAGGATTGGGAGCACATCCTAGTTACATGGCCAATTGTAGATAGATAGAGGGCACCAAAGAATCCCTATGTATATATGTATACAGGTTTCATTCAGTAGCCCCATTTGGGCAAGGTGGAGTATTGGTTCTGTGTTTTGGATGATATGGTAGTTTTTATATGGTGACCATACTTAGATTGTGAGGATTGGACCTTAGATAGGTGACAAATGTCATACTTTTTCTAGAGTAGGTAACTAATTGGCAGGACCCGTTATATTGTTGAGTGGTTTCTTGTTACTTGAGTGCTATAGTAGTATGGTTGTGTACAAGGTATATCAAAATATTTGATAGCATATGCCCGTATTCATGATGAGAAGCTTCTTTGGGGGGCCAGATTAGTATATGAGACCGCTCAGCTAGAGATTAGTCAGATGGTCACAGTCAGGTGGGATTATCTCATTGATGTTGCAGATGCAGGGTGCACTGATGGTTATCTTGATCCTATGTTACAGTATCCCTTTCCTCATTTCACATCTCCTGAGGAGGTAGATCCTCTCATAGAGGATGCTTTAGATTATGATTCGGTAGATGATAGACCTATTAGAGGTAGAAGCAGAGCCCAGAGAGATAGGGGAGGTGGGGGTGGGAGAGATGATAGATGCCCTCCTCCGGACAGAGGTCATAGATGTGGCCAGGATGATCATGGATATGATGGAGATGATAGGGGTGGTGGTGGAGTGGGTGGTGGAGTGGGTGGCAGCAGAGAGGGTGCTAGTGGTAGATGGAATCGCTTTAGGTTCATGCCTCCATAGGTAGATCCAGGTCCATTATTGACCAGAGAGAAGAAACAAAAGTAGCAAAGGCCATCAGGATAGGTACCTAGTGGAGGAGGCGGAACTCCTAGATAGGATCCTCCCAGGGATACAGGAAGAGATTCTGGCAGGGATGGAGATGCCTTGTCATAGTGTCAGAGGGAGCGTGAGCAGCTTAGAGCTCGCATCATGACATTGGATACTTTATTTGTGGACAGGGACAGACAACTAGAGATGATGAGATATGAGAGAGATATCAAGGCCCACACAGCTACTCATTAGGGCCAGAGAGTTGCTTATTACTTTGCATTATATTGTGTAGTGGTTCCAAAGGGACAGAGAGCTCCATTATATTCTTGAGTGATATGACAGTTAGAGGGATCTATGCCTCCACCAAATCCTCATATACCACCTCCTCCTCCTCCAGATCAGGGAGAGAGTGGAAGTCAGATAATATTCTTTTGATATATTTGAGACATTTTGTATATTGATCCTTCTGAGATCATCCATTGTATTGCAGACATTGATACATGTATATCTATTTTATCATAATTTCTATTGATACTCTTTATTGTAAAAAGTTCCACATTTTTTATATGTTCCATCATTGGTATATATCTGAGATAGCTATTTTTTATTCTTGATATGTTCATGGGTTCTCTTTCTTGATAGATGTTTAGATTGATGCACATGTGATTATGTATGTGGTATTTTGACGAGTTAGATTAGATTCATGTGATGAAATTATTTATGCATTACTAATATATAAATGTGTTTTGATGAGTCTAGATGAATATGCAGATGTATGTTTTTGAGATTTTCTTTATGCAAATATATTTATGAATGCATTTTAGGATGTAAAAGAAATGCAATGCTTGAATGATTTGTTTTTGTATTTTCTCTTTCTCATTTATGAATGCAATATGTATGCCATGGATATGCAATGACATTAATATCAGTAATAAAGATTAAGTAGTTAACTTGGATTTCGGATGAACCAAAAAATAATTTTGAGCTCAATTTCTTATGCTATTCTAAAAAATGAATCAGGCAAACTTTAAAATGCATATACATGCAGACTTTTAGGATTGTCATTGATTTGTATACATTGTAGAATTTTTATCATCATTGGGCATTTTGTAACGGACATCATCAGATAGTACAACTATCACTAATACCCACAAGGTATCATGAAAGTATGAATAATATGTGTATTAGATGTAATGTCAAAAATGAACCTAAGCATCAAGGCATAGAGGCTAGGATGACTAGTCAGTTATCTCCTTTTTCTTTCAAGAATCATCTTCTGTTCAAGTGTAATGTAAGAAATGTAACCCATAATGACCTTCAATATTCATATCCTTGGGTACATAATGTGTCATACACCTTACGTAGAATTTGATTTAGAAACAGACACGAAAATTGGTTCAACCTCACCGTAGTTTACACATAACAAGGATTGAGATATATGCGGATATTTTCTCATGTTGGAAGCTCTTACCATAAACATCCAAGTTAGGTGAAATTTATAGGATCATTGAAACAATCACCATACACAGAAAACCAATAAAATATGATGCCCCCTATCCTTGGGACTCTTTGTCTTTGAATAGACGTCATGGAGTAACTCGGAAGACATAACGATCACCAATTGATAATAAATCATATAAAATCCATAACTATTCATATACCCCTATTTTGAAACATCATTGGAACATAAAAGAGTCACAATCAAACCAAGATCAGTCTATATGTGTTTAAGTAGTATTGAGAAATACCGTTGATTCATTTGTCAAGCATAATGGACAATCATCAATCAGAACTTGGAATCAAGCAATATGTTTTCACATATGAGTATATGGGATTGAATTTGTAATCAATTGCAATCCAATGTATTGTTTAGGAATAGTGTTTGATTAAAGTGTTGAGAAACACTAGAGATTAAAGTGTTGAGAAACACTAGTATGATGTATGTTACAGGTAGATGGTGTTTAAGAGGCACCCTTGTTTTTGATAGTGACATTTTAATGCAAGTATTGAGAAATACTATTTTGAGAGGCAAACTATCCTCCATAGGAACCTACGACAACCTAGCAGACGCAGACCAAACATGCTAGCAAACTTGCCCCCACTGTAGAATGACTATTCCTAAGACGCAAATGCAGACAAATCCCAGGCAAGTATAGGAAATTTGTAGGGAATCAGAGTCAACCAATAGCATAGGTGTGATCGTGAAGGATTAGTATCAGTAGTGCATTGATAGATAGATCATAGAGTACAAGTGACTCCTATTTTCTAGGTTTTCACCACTCAGAAAAGCTTTTTATTTTTTCTACCAAGACACCTGTTTGCCAAGTTTTCACCAAGGCACTTTTCTCTTTTTCAATTTTTTTGTTCTTTTTCCTTTTTTCTTTTTTTTTGTTAGTATCAAGGTGCCTATTTTCCAGGTTTTCACCATAGATACCTTTTTTTCAGGACTTTTTCCACTATTTTTGGATTTCTTTAGGATTAATTTTCTGAATTTTTTGGGTATTTTCTGAGAACTATTTCCACTGCACAACTCTACCAGCCAGAGATCAAGCATAGAACCACTTCAAGTGTAGAGTATTGATGGGATCAAGGAGAAAATATCCCTTGGGTGTAGCTAACTAATAAGCTCCAGTCCCAAAAGTTTAAGTTATAAAATAAGGCCCCAGTCACTTGGGTTCAAACTTGCCTTTTTATTCTCTATTTGGCTGGTTTTTAGGATTCTCTTTGAGAATGAGATCCCCTACGTGAAATAATCATGGTTTTACCTTCTTATTGTACCCTTCTGACATTATTTTTTGGTACACTTTGAGATGATAGAATACTTGTTTCCTGCCCTCATCAAGTAGTTCTAGTGCATGAACCCTATCAATGCGGTATTGTTCATGTAACAAGACCTTGGAGAGATACTCGCAAGGATGGAATTTATACTTAAATGGGTAGCACTTCTTCTATGCCTTAGACTAGAGAAAATGGCATGGCTCTAGTTGGTGTTCAAATATTTTTTCTATAGGCCCATAGTGCTAGATTTAGTTGCAAATGCCAGCCTCTGCTAGACTTACTCACAATCTATGTAAGAGACACCCTTGTTTGTGATAGTGACATTTTAATGAAAGTATTGAGAAATACTATTTTGAGAGGAAGACCATCCTCCACAGGAACCTAGGACAGCCTAACAGACGCAGACCAAACATGCTAGCAAAGATGCCCCTAGTGTAGAATGACTATTCCTAAGACGCAAATGCAGACAAATCCCAGGAAAGTATAGGACATTTTTAAGGAATTAGAGTCAACCAATTACACAGGTGTGATTGTGAAGGATTAGTATCAGCAGTGCATTGATAGATAGAGCATAGAGTACAATTGATGCCTGTTTGCCAGGTTTTCACAACTTGGAAAAGCTTTTTATTTTTGCTACCAAGATGCCTGTTTACTAGGTTTTCGCCAAGGCACTTTTCTCTTTTTCAAATTTTTTGTTCTTTTTTATTTTTTATTTTTTCTTTTCTTTTTGTTAGTATTAAGGTGCCTTTTTTCTAGGTTTTCACTAGAGATACCTTTTTTTTAGGACTTTTTCCACTATTTTTGGATTTCTTTAGGGTAAAATTTCTGATTTTTTTTTATATTTTCTGAGAACTATTTCCACTGCACAACTCTAACAGCCGGATGTCAAGCATAGAACCACTTCAAGTGTAGAGTATTGATGGGATTAGGGAGAAAATATCCCTCAGGTGTAGCTAAATAATAAGCTTTAGTCCCAAAAGTTTCAATAATAAAATAAGGCCCCTTCTAGTTAGGTTCAAACTTTCCTTTTTGTTCTCTATTTGGCTAGTTTTTAGAATTCTCTTTGAGAACGAGATCCCCCACATGAAATCTTCATGGTTTTAACTTTTTATTGTACCCTTTTGAGATGATCAAACACTTGTTTCCTACGCTTATCAAGTAGTTCTAGTGTATGAACCCTATCAATGCAATATTGTTCATCTATAACAAGACCTTGGAGAGATACTCCCAAAGATGGAATTTTTACTTCAATTGGTTTCCCTTCTTCTATGCCTTAGACTAGAAAAAATGGCGTGGCTCCAGTTGGTGTTCAGATACTTGTTCTATAGGCCCATAGTGCCAAATTTAGTTGCAAATGCCAGTCTATGCCAGACTTACTCACAGTTCTATGTAAGATTTTTAGAATGTTTTTGTTTGAAGCCTCAGCTTGTCCATTACCTTGAGGATAATAGATTGAAGAACAATGTTGAGTGATATGAAACTATGTACAAAGGTCCTCGATATCCTTGTTTTTGAACTGACCCCTATTGTCTATCAAAATAGAAGAGGGTATCCCATACCTACAAATGATGTAGTTCAAGATGAACATAGAAACCTATTTTCCAGTGGCTTTGATTAGTGGCACAACCTCGACCCACTTAGTGAAATACTCAGTGGCTGTAATGTTGTACTTGTGTCCACTTGAAGAATTAGGATAAATTTTTCCAACAAGATCAAAGGCCTATTGCTGAAATGGCCAATGTGTTATAAAAGGTATGAGTTCTCTGGCTAGATCATGGATAAGGTTTCCATGTGTTTGAAATTTGTCACATGTTTTAGAAAATTGCACAACATATTTTTCCATTGTATGATAATAGTAGCCAACTCTTAATAGTTCCCTAGCTAATGAAAAGCCACTCAAGTGCGAACCACATACACCTTTGTGAACCTCTTTTAACATGCGGTCAGACTCTTCTTGTTCTAAACACGTAAGAATCCTACCATCAAGACCTCGTCTATATAAGTTACTAGTGATGAGGACATAACGTGATGCTATCCTAATGAAATCTTATTTTTCATTCCTAGATAAGTCATTGGGTATGGTTTGATCAGTAAGATAAGCAATTATTTTGGCATATCGGGATTGGTTTTGGGCATTTAAAGCACAAATCACTTGGGATTTAGGTGTATCAGAGGTTGGAAAGGATAAATATTCCACCAAGAAGTCATAGCAAAATTGGTGTTCTTCCAGTTGTAACATGGATGCTAGCATAGCCATAGCATCTGCAGCTTTGTTTTCCATTCTTGGTATTTGTTGGAATGTGATGAAGCCAAAGTAATTTTTCAAATATTCAACCAGTGGTTTGTAAGGTATGAGTTTCTCATCTTTTGTCTGATAATCTCCATTTACTTGGTTGATAATGACCTGAGAGTCACCATTCACATGTAACTCTACAATTTTCCATTCCATAGCAAGCTTGAGTCTATTTACCAATGCTTCATATTCTTATATGTTATTCGTGCATGGAAACATCAATTTATATGCCTTGGGTATCTTGTAGCTTTGAGGAGTGATGAATAGAGCCCCTGCTCTAGATCCTTGTTGTGTGAAAGAACCATCAAAGTACATCTTCCATGGATATTCTGTTAAGTGCATGATTATTTCATATGGAAATTCAATTATCAAAGGTGCATCATATTGTAATGGTGAATCAACTAGTTGATCTACTAGGACTTTTCCTTTGATAGCCCTTCTATCCACAAAATCAATATCAAATTTACTAAGAATTAAGACCCATTTTTCTAGTCTTCTGGTCAATGTTGTCTTACTCGGGAGATATTTGAGAGGGTCTATAAGCTTTACTGTATGCGAGAGCATGTAGTGTCTCAACTTATGGGATGCAAACAAACCACTAAGAAAGCTTTTTCAATGATACTGTAGTTGATTTCATAAGACACCAAGGTCCTACTGACACATGGAGGAGCTGATAATGGGGACTAGGGGTCTCCCAACTACCAAACCACCTTGCAGAATCAATGTGGAAGCCAAAACAACATAGTGAGAGAAGAAACAACAAAGATCCTTTATCATTAAATTGATCAAAATTATTACATGCCAGGCTGTAAGGCCTTCCTGGGTTTGACCATATACATTTAGTGAATTAAAAAGTGATCTTCATACATGCAAGGTCACAGAGCTTCTTATAGATAAGATGATATCAATCTTCTATCCAATCTATCATGCTCTAGCAACTCTTAGCCCTCCTAAAAATAAGAACATAGAAGAAAATATATACAAGATTCCACCAAGAGAGGTCAGCGCTCAAATCCATAAGTGAGACCCAGATTTAGGTCCACACAGATCCCAATGAGAGAGCCCAAATTAATTAAGCCATTGAAATTAACTGAAGAAGTTGGCCACTAGATCCTACTCCCAAGATAAACATCTTGGCCAAAGGTTGACTGAGCAATAGAGTGACTTGGGAAAAGAACACCTTGAGAAAAATGAAACAAAACCCGAGCGTCAGAAGAGAAACTCGAGCAACAGGAAAATAACAAGCTTTCCCGAGCGACTGACTTGAGAAAAATAAACAAGAATGCACGAGCAACAAAACCTGAGTGATAGAGACAAGAATGCCTGAGAAACAGAACTTGAGCAATAGACTATTTCCTGAGCAACCTCTAAAAAAACTAAATAACAAAACAAATATCTTTTGGGTTGAGCAGGATTGCCAAGGACCCAAGATGCTCCTGCATTAGACACCCAGGGTTAATAGAAATGATTCCCTGAATCATGTATCAGGTCCAACCTAAAATGAATCCAACTTAGATTGAGAAATCCAAAATGATTCCTCAATCATCCTGTTCTTCCACTTTACCAAATATTCCATGTATTCCTTTCCTCTTGTACTTCTGCCAATTCTCTATTTCAAAACCTTCTCAACTTCCTCTATCTACTTCTTAGGATAATCACTTGGAACTATCATTTCTTCATTGGGTTCATGATATTCATACAATTTTGAAATATTGACTATAGGTGATATATCCATGTCATCAGGTAAGTCAACTTCATAAGCATTTTCACTATCAAATTTTCTCAGTATTTTGCAAGGACCAAATTTCTTGATCTTCAATTTACCATATGTTCCAACAGGAAATCTTCCTTTCTTCAAATGAACCATTACTGCATCACCAACTTTGAATGTTTTATTTATTCTTGATCTGTTTGGACTATCTTTGTACTTCTGATTGCTTTTCTACAACTTCTATTTTACATCTTCATGCAATGTCTTCATGAACTCAACAAATTCTTCTACTTCTGCACTTCTTTTCTCTTCTCCAAAAATATCTCTCAAATCTAATATACCTCTTGGTTGTGTGCCATGAAAAATCTCAAAAGGTCTTTTCCCAGTACTTCTATTCACTAAACTGTTGTATGCAAACTCTACTTATGCTAACATCAAATCCCAATTACTTGGTGTGTCTCCAACTAAGCATCTCAACAAATTATGAAAACTTTGGTTTACAACCTCTTTTTTTCCATCAGTATATGAATGAAATGTAGAACTAAATTTTAACTTAGTATCCAACTTCTTCCAAAGTGTTCTCCAAAAATAACTAACAAACTTACTGTCTTGGTCAGAGATGATAATCCTCGGTAATCCATGTAATCTGACAATTTATTTAAAGAAAATATATGCTATATGTACTACATTTGATGTTTTCTTACATAGTGTGAAATGTGTCATCTTAGAAAATCTATCCACTATAAAAAATATCGAATCATTACCTCTTGTTTTCCTAGGTAAGCCAAGAACAAAATCCATGCTGATATTACTCCAAGGTTTCTTAGGAACAGTAATCGGTGTATACAAACCAGTATTTTGACTCACTCCTTTTTCAACTTGACAAACTCCACAACTTTTCACAAATTTCTGAACATCCTTATACAACTGATGCCAAAAGTACCATTCCTTAAGCAAAATCAATGTTTTATCAATACCATCCAGCCAATCCACTACTATGTTTTTCCTTAATCAAATTAGTTCTCATTGAAACTCTCGGTATGCACAATTGAATACCTTTGAACAACATATCTTCCTGAATGAAATAGTCTTCATACTTACTTGATTGATTTGAATTATGTGCTCTACACACTCTCCACTGCTCTGAAAAATCAGGATCACTTTCATACAAACTCTTCATGTCATCAAAACCAAGAACCTCAATTCTCATTTCAGTCAACAAACATCTCCTTCTACTCAATGCATCAACAACTCAATTAGAAACTCCACTCTTATGTTTAATAACAAATTTTAAACTCTGCAAGTACTCTACCCATTTCATATATCTCTGATTCAACTTATTCTGACTACCCAAATACTATAAAGCCTTATGATCAGTATACAACACAAATTAATTTGGCATCAAGTAATGTATCCATTTCTTTATGGCTTGCACAATATGATAGAAATCTTGATCATAGACATAATATTTTCTCTTTGCATCATTCAACTTTTCACTAAAGAAAGCAACAGGTTTACCTTCTTGAGTTAGCACAACTCCAATTGCACTTCCACTTGCATCACATTCAACTTGAAATACCTTATTGAAATTAGGTAATGATAACATAGGTAATTCAGCAACCTTAAGCTTCAAAGCCTCAAAACTCTTATCATCTCCATGTGTCCATTTAAATTATCTTTTATCTCCTCTCATTGTTTTAGTCATTGCATTACAAATAGAACTAAAATTTCTGATAAATTTCTTGTAAAAACTAGCCAATCCATGAAATGATCTTACCTTAGTGACATTCTTAGGTGTAGGCCAACTAAGTATAGCTTCAACCTTCTCTGGATCCATCTTCATACGATCATCTAAAATTACAAATCCTAAATACACAAGCTCTTCTTTCATGAAGGAACACTTTTTCCAATTTATCAACAACTTTTCCTCTTTCAATCTCTGCAATACTTGGTTCATATGCATCAAATTCTCTTATCTAGCCTTACTGAATATCAAAATATCATCCAAGTATAAAATTACATACGTATTCAATAATTTCTTCAAAACTTCATTCATTAACCTCATAAATGTACTCGGTGTATTAGTTAAATGAAAGGGCATAACTAACCACTCATACAAACCTTCCTTTGTCTTGAAAGTAGTCTTCCATTCATCACCTTCTCTGATTTTGATCTAATGATATCCACTCTTCAAATCAATTTTGGTAAAATATATTTCTCCACGCAAACAATCCATTATGTCATCCATTCTCAGTATAGGAAACCTATACTTCGTTGTGATTATGTTAATTTATCTTGAATCAGTTCACATTCACCATTCTCCACTCTCCTTAGGTGCCAATATAGTAGGTACTGCACATGGAAAAAATCTCTCGGATCAAACCTTTGTTCAACAATTCATGAACTTTTTGGTTAAGCTCTTCATTCTCGGTTGGTGTTAACTGATGTGGTGCTTTGTTCGATAAGCTAGCTCCAGGAATCAGATCCATATAGTGACTGATATCTCTCCTTGGTGGAAAACCATCAGGTACATTATCTATAATTATTTCCTTGTACTCAGTGAGCAACTTCCCAACTTCTACAAGAATGTCATCTTCTATTTTCTTACTTGGTTTGTTAGGAATCAATGCATAACATACATCATTTCTTTTCAAATCTTTAACAAACTTCCTACCTTCCATCAAACAAAATTTCATAGATGTACATATCTCACCAACAAATTCTTCAACCAAAGGTAAAAAAAACTTTCTTCTTACCCTCAACCCAAATAAAATATCTATTCAATCTTCCAACATGTATAGCATGTCTATCATATTGCCAAGGTCTACCCAACAAAATATGACAACAATCCAAGGCATAATATCACACAACACCTTATCATAATACTTTCCAATTTTTAGATTCACAAAACATTGTTCACTCACCATTAATGTATGATAATCCTTGATCCATGAAATATGATAGGGTTTTGGATGTTTCATTCTCTCCAACTACAACTTTGTAACCATGTCCTAAGATGCCAAATTCTCTGAGCTTCCACTATCAACAATTACCTTCCAAACTTTCTCTGCAAATTTACATCTGGTTATGAACAAACTTTTCCTGATATGATCTTGCTTATCTTTTTCACTCCATAGTATCCTTTGGATCATGAAATTTCCTTCCTTATTATCTTAATTTGGTGACTCCTCTTGCACCAATGCATTTCTTCTACTATTTTCAATCTTCTTTCTTGCAGGTGTACACTCAAAGGATTTATGTCCTTCTTCACCACAATTGTAACAAGTTACTTGGAATCCTTTTCTATTATAACCACCTCTGGAGTAATTACCTCTTCCTTGGTATGAACTTCCACCTTTCCACTCAGTATTTCCTTTGTCTTAGGATGTGTCTAAAATTGACTTGTCTGGTTCAGATCTAATGTTTTCACCATGAGATCTACCTCTTCCTCTAGGGAATCTACCACCTCTACCTCTTTGTCTTTGTTCATATCTTTTGTTCAACTTCTCCTCAAATTTTAGGGAAATTTGATATGCCTCCTCAATGTTGTCCATATTGACCAAACTGATCACATCTTGTATGGAACTTCTCAATCTATTCAGGTATCTTGCTACTCTTTCAACCTCATCTTCAACATGTCCAGACCTGATGTCCAATTTGTAGAATTATTTAGTATAGTCTTTTACTGATTTTTCTTTCTACTTCAAACTTTCCATTTTCCAGATTAGGTTAATCTGATAATCACAAGGTAGAAACTTGCCTTTCAATTTGTTTAACATCTTATCCCATACCTTTATTTTTTCTTTACCTTTATTCTTCCGATCCAATTGCAAATGTTCCCACCATAAGGATGCATGACCTTTCAATTTAGTGCTTGGAATCTTCACCTTCTTATCCTTTGCTACATTCTCATATTCAAAATACTTTTCCATCTTAGTTATCCAGTTAATCATTTCATCGGAATCCAATTTTACACTATACTCAAGAGGATTAAGCTAAGGTGTGGACTTCAAACATGTCAAAGCTCTCAGGAATCACTCTTCTTACTGATTCATCACAGGTGCAGGTGCAGCTTCACCTTGAACCTCTTCAATTTCATCATCACTAACATCCTCAAGATGTCTTCCTCTGTGTTGGGCTATCTCAACAACTTCCAATCTAGCAGCCATCTATCTAAGCATTTCCTCTTCCATGAATCATCTTGAATCCCTCTACAATTGTAGGTTAGATTGCAATCTACTACCCCACAACAATACCAACTAGGGTTAGGGTTTACAAGAAGGAACTTAGATGTCACCAATACTTTAATACCACCTAATGCAAGGAGGGGCTGATAATGGGGCCTAGGTCTCTCCCAACTACCAAATCACCTTGTAGAACCAATGTAGAAGCCAAAACAACACAGTGAGAGAAGAAACAACAAAGATCCTTTATCATTAAATTGATCAAAATTATTACATGTTGGGCTATAAGGCCTTCCCAATTTCATCCATATACATTCAGTGAATTACAAAGTGGTGTTCATACATGCGAGGTCACAGACCTACTTACAGATAAGCTGATATCAATATTCAATCCAATCTATCATGCTCTAGAAACTCTCAGCCCTCCTAAAACTAAGAACATAGAAGCAAATATATACAAGAGTCCACCAAGAGAGGTCGGCACTCAAATACATAAGTGCGGCCTAGATTTAGGTCCACACAGATCCCAATGAGAGACCCCAAATTAATTAAGCCATCAAAATTAATAGAAGTCGGACACCAGATCCAACTCCCAAAATAAACATCTCAGGTAAAGGTTGACTGAGCAACAAAGTGACTCAGGCAATGAACACCATGAGAAATAGGAAACATAACCCAAGAATTAGAAGAGAAACCTGACCAACAGGAAAATAATAAGCTTTCCTGAGTGACATACCTGAGAAAAATAAATAAGCATGCCCGAGCAACAGAACCTAAGTGACAGAGACAAGCATGCCTGAGTAATAGAACTCGAGAAATAGAGTATTTCCTGAGTAGCCTCTAAAAAAAATAAAGAACAAAAAATATATATTTTTGGTTGAGTAGGATTGCCAAGGGCCCAAGATGCTCCTACATCACTTGCTGATATAACAGATTGCTCTTTCCTTTTTTTTCATCTTCCTGTGCTAGCAATAGTCCAAGCGATGTAGCCATCATTGAGACATAGAGTATTAATGGTTTTCCATGAATAGGTGCCATGAGAATAGGAGGATTAGCCAAGTAATCTTGTAATTCTTTGAAGTTGTTTTCACTATTCTCATCCCATTTGAAAGTAACACCTTTATGTAGCAGTTTTGTGAAAGGGTGCGCTCTATCTGCTAGTTGGGACATTAAATCTCCTAATGGACTGAAGTCTTCCTTGAAGCATCCTCATTTGAATAATATTTTGAGGAAGGTGACATTTCCAATATAGCTTTTACCTTTTTGGGCCTACCTCAATTCCTTTAGATGATACAATAAACCTTAATATTTTCCTTGATTGGACTCCAAATGCACATTTCTTTGGATTAAGCCTTATTTGAAATTTCTCCATGCAATCTAGTATCTTTCTCAAGTCTTCAATGTTAGTTGTTCTTATTTTTGACTTGGCTAATTTATCATCCACATAGTCCTCCATGTTTTTGTGTATCATATTATGGAAGATTGTTTTCATATCTCTTTGGTATGTGGCACCAATGTTCTTTAGCCCAAATGGCATGATGTTCTAGCAAAATGTTCCCATTGCACATGTAAATTTTATCTTTTCTTGGTCCTTAGGAGAAATATTTATTTGGTTATAGCTTGAGAATCAGTCCATAAGAGAATACATCAGATATCCTATTGTGAGATCTATAATCATATCAATATTGGGTAGCGGAAAATCATCTTTAGGACAAGCTTTATTTAGATCTCGAAAGTCTGTGCAGATTCTGATAGATTTATCTATTTTAGAAATTAGTACCACATTAGAAATCCATCCTGCATAAGTGATGACTCTTATGAATCCAACTTTTAGTAGATTTTCTAGTTCTTCTTTCACTAATAATTCCACATGTGGATGCATCTTCCTTAATTTTTGTTTCACGGGTTTAATTCCAGGAGCTATAGATAGGTGATGCATTATTAATTCGGGATCAATTATAGGAATATCAGTGTAAGACCATGAAAATTTGATCATCTTCTCTCTAAGGAATTCAGTGAATTGTAGCTTTTCTTCTTCTGATAAGGATTGTGCTAGGTGAACAAATTGAGGAGCTTCTACTGTACCCAAGTTAACTAGTTGTGTTGGTTCTATCAGAAGTGAAGATCTTTCTTGAAAGTGCGTAGGAAGGATATCAAGAATCTCATCTTTTGGCACCTCTGAGAGGTTTTCACCATCAGATGCATCTTTTATTTTTACTTTTTGAGAATCTAATACTTCCACAACGTGGTTTTCACCATCAATTCTTTTCTTCTTTTTATTTTTTAATTTGTGACTAAGAAACTTGATATCCTCCACTGACATGTTCACACTCCTTGCATTGGTGGAAGAAGGATAAGGTTCACTAGAATTTAGATAAAAGGCCAAAGTATAGTCATTGGGGAAGTTCATGATAGGATTAGGATCTGAATTGGTCCAATCAATCAGGTTGGGGTTTACCAAGGATAATGATTCAGAGTTTGGTAAGGACAACATTGCATCAGCGTCAAGACTATTAACTGACAAGATATGTTCTGTTAAGTCAACTTTTATAGCGTTTAGATCATTAAGAGCCGAGTCATCATTATTAGGGTCATTTTTAGTAATATGTAGACCTAAATCTAGGGACTCATCTGTTGAGATTTCTTCTTCTTCTCTCATCAAATTGAAACTCATAGCTTGTATCCTTTGGATGTCCTCTAGACCTAGTAAAGCACCAGTATCTCCATAAACAATCCTAGGTAGTGGTATCTCATTTTATTATGGGACTAGAATAGTGTTAGGGGAAGTGTTAGAAATTTCTCCTCTCTCCAATAGAGATGCAAATTTATGAATCACATCTACCTCAATGTCCATGGTAGAATTAGACATGTTATCTCATTCATAATCATGTGAGTTTGTTATTTGGTCATTAGATTTGTTTAGAAACTCAGCAATAGTTACCCGATGTACCCTATTAGCCACTTGTAGATAAAAGTGTGGTAATTCTAGGAGATGTTAAATTGTGACTAATTACCCCCAGTTATGATGTACATCTTTTTGTTGGTTTATTTCTTCATGAGTTTCTTCTATTTGTTGGACTTCTAGAGTCTTCTATTTCTTCCTCTACTTCTTGAATATCAACTTGTGATAACAAAGGAACATGATGCTCTTGTTGTGCTACAAATGTAGGTATATATATTTCTCCTTGATATTCAGGATACTTAGTACCAATTCACAATAATCTTTCATAGGTCCATGGTTCCAATGTTGTTTCTTCTTCTTCATCATCACTTCCTTCATCAAAGATTGGACCATCTCTTGAAGTAGGGTTTTCTTATTTGTTATTGAAATCTAATCCTATTTTGTCTTTGGTGTTTTTTAATTCCATAGATATCATATATTTGTATCAATTTATACATTTACATTATCACTTTCCTGAATATACCTGCAAAATAGAATTATAGAGATGCCCTAGCACTACAACTCTCAAGGAAACTAATTCTGATTCTTTTTGTGACTTTGATAGTTAATTGAATTGTTTTTCTAATGACATGTATATGTGAAGGCCCCAATTAGAATTTGAGGTTGAGAATTTTCAAATAAGTCTTTCAATATATATAAAATGAAAAAAAATCCATGGAAAGAATGGTCAATCCAGTGATACCCAGAAAATCATAGTTTTCTATGCTACTGAAAACCTTTGAATCCTGTGGATTTTTTACACAACGCACATAATGAAAAAAATACTTCTAATTTTAATCATATACATAGAGATTATATAGATAGAAATGGTGGCCTTTTCTCCATAATGGAAACCCTCAAGGTTTTAATTCATAGTGTAAGGTCTAAATCGTAGATTCATGTTTTTTAATGATTTTTATTGCGTATGAAAATAAGATTCCAAGTTTAAAGTACAAGAGGTTTCCAAATAGAGATCCCCAAAGGATTAAAAAGCATAGGCTTGTGGTTGAGAATGAGAGAGAACATCATAGAAAACCCTATATATGTTTAATATATGTTTAGTTCTCGAAACTTGATTACTAATAGTGGGGCAACTAGTTAAAGACTTTTCCATCTGGGGAACAACTTTCCAATAAAAACAATTGAATCAATGGGTTTGAAAGTACGAGGTAGAAGTTTCAACATGTGTTGATATGTATAAAAAAATGAAATCAGACACAAAACAACTCGTATGTAAAATGTTAAACAAAACTGACTCAGAGAAACGTGGTTTCATGGAGCATGATGGATAGCTGTAGGATTTACACGCACACTATGGATTTGTAGAAAAGGCTTTTAAAGCATTATAGAAAATGCAATTGACTGGTGGTGTCAACTCAATCACTTACAGGTGGTGTCAATTCAATCACTACATCTCCTTTGTGCCCTCCTTCAACTCCTCTTTTCCGCATAACATAATGAATTGAAATGAAACCTTTTTTTTTTAAAGTTAAGCCTGTGTTCATCTCAATTATGACAAATTATCTTGGTCATCGTAATTCTAACCAACATGGGAATGGATTAAAAAAAATCAAAGTTTTCCTTCTATAATCAAACCAAGAAAAACCATTTTAATGATTTGTTGGAAATCCTAGTCGAAAGTTAGGGTCAAATGTACTAGTGATTGGATTTCATTGATGGCGAAGCAGGATTTCAACACTTGGCGCCTGTTAGCCAGGTTTTCACCAAGGTACTTACCCAATAGCGCATGTTTACCAGGTTTTCACCAAAGGGCGATTGTGTTTATTTTTAATTTTTTATGTATTTTTTTGTTGTGGCCAAGGCGCCTGTTTGCCAAGTTTTCACCAAGGAAACTATTATATTTTTTCATTTTCTTTGTGTTTTTTTAGGATCTTTAAGATATGTACACTTTTGGCAAGTTAACTATACTGGTGTATATGACTCTATTTAGTATATTCATTATGGAAACAAAGCCATATGAAGTTTTGGAGTCAACGCACATTATCAAAAGATCAAAAATTGGCAAAGTACAGAAGATTGGACAGTTAGCAGAGTACTAGAAGAACAGAGCATCAGTGCACGTGCATATGACCGAGTTAGGACATGCTCCTTTGAAGATAAGCTTGTAAGTATGTATTCATGATAATTATAAGTGAGCATGATCAGATCTACAATTAGGAAGAATTTACAGCAAGATGAAGTGACCGAGACAATAAAGGATAGAACAAGACAGAGCAAGGAACAGACTCTTATAGTTTTGATTAGCATGTGTTCATTTGTTATTCAAATGCTATGTGCCTTGGAAGATAAGCTTATGAGTATGTTTACATGATAATTATAAGAGATCATGATAAGATCTGCAAGTATGAAGAAGATACAGCCAGTTGAAGAGGTATAGCCAGTGAATGCTAAAACAGGACAGAGATCATGGAAAGAGCCGTCAGAGATTGTTTTGGTACAGAAGTTACACATATCCTCAGAACCTACATCTTTGGATTAGTGATTTTTAGTGATCTAATCATGTGTGGTTAAAGGAGCATGACTTGATTTATCTAGAGAAAGTAGTTAGTGTTGGAGATTTGATTCTGAACAGTTGATTGATTGTATGTTTGTCATTGATGACAACATATAATATACAACAGTACTTCTATATGTACTTATCCATATAATGACATGAAGAATTGTGTGGATAGATACATGTTGTTGACATGTTTATTATGCTATGTTCATACATGTAGACCTAGATATGAAGTTTTAGTAAAGATATGTAATTCTGTTATTGACAGTTATAGTTCTGGAGGAATAATGGTTTAAGGCCGACGTATGTAACATGTTTATTGAGTTGTGCCTATCTTCAGGATATGCATGTGTATATTAATGATGAATTATGAGTTTTGGATATTAATCTAAAGGTGACAAATGTATTTTAATAAGATTAAAAAGTTATGGTTAAATTGGTGAAGCCGACTTAGTGAAGCGACGCATCTATTCAGTTTGTACTTGCGAGGTTGTAATTATGCTTGCGCGCTTAGTAGAGATGACAAGGATGTTATGAAGAGTTGTCTAATAGGTCCCATGATCTCATACTTGGTGTATGTACTTAGAGAAGGTCATTTTTGATAAGAAGAGTTGCGAAAGCCAGAGATAAGAAAAGCAGAGCAGATTGTTAAAGCAGCAGAGCTATATTTATCATATGTTGATAAAATAGATATTGAAGTTGAAGCTTTCAGAATACAGATAAGATTGTTGTAGTTCTTTACAAGAGGTTAAAAAATTAGTGCACAAAAGGAACTGATCAGACAAGCAGTGTCACAAACAGTAGCTCACCTTGTTGATACAGTGTGTATCAAATAACTAGAGGAGTAACGAGAGGAGTCATGTCCAATTACTGAATAGACCATCTGGGAGTCAGGAGAGTCATAGGCAGGGTAGTATAATGTCTCCACTAGGAACTCATGTCTAAAATCATTCTCTATCATTTGCAACATAGAAGCCAAAGTAGCCATAGCATCAGCCGCTTTATTATCCGCCCAGGGAATTTGCTGAAAAGTGACATGTGCAAAATAGTTCTTAAGACTGTCAACCATCCTTTTATAGGGTATC
>MU228525.1:387674-419363 GCA_018584345.1 Thuja plicata | reverse complement strand
GTCACAAACAGCAGTTCACCTTGTTGATACAGTGTGTATCAAATAACTAGAAGGTTGTAGCCTTCACCACTTGGACAGTGAGTCCTTGGATAGTGAGTCCACCACCCCTAACAGGGTTATTATAAAATACTCCTAATAGGGTTAGACCCTTAACCAGGTCACTATACTACTGCATTGTAATGAAAAAATCCTAACAGGGTTGAAAGATCTTTTAACAGGGATTACTATAAATAGTATAGTTCTTTGTGGGTACTGATTCCCACCAGGGTTTTTACCATTTGGTTTCCCCGTAACCAAATTGATGTGTTGTGTAATGTGTTATCTAAATGTGCATTTACTTTGTATAAATCTAGATTAATAAGTATAAGAAAAGGTAAAGTTGCTGATAACTGATTCACCCCCCCCTCTCAGTTATCCCTGAAGTATTCTAACAGTTAGAGCTAAATTGGCAGAGCAGACTGTGTGAAGAGACGTGTCTATTTGGTTTGAGTAAAGCAGTTGTAATTAATGTTGCATAGACTTAATGAAGGGTTGCATGCTTAGTTCAGTGATCAAGATAGATGGTAAAAGGTTTCCTAAATCTGACATGTTCGTGTCTTTTGAGGAAGTACTTATAGAAGGTCATTTGTGATCGGAGAAGTTGCGAAAGCTAGAGATAAGAAAAGCACAACTGAGTGTTAAAGTAGCAAAGCTATATCTGTCATATGTTGATGATATAGATATTGAAGTAGAATCTTTCAGAGTGTATTTAAGATTTTCATATTTCTTTACAAGAGGTTAAAGCATTAGCACACAAAAGGAACTGATTAGACAAGCAGTGTCACATCAGCAGTTCACCTTGTAGATATAGTGTGTATCAAAGATCCAGAAGGTTGTAGCCTTCACCATTTGAGCAGTGTGATCGTGGATAGTGAGTCCTTGGATAGTGATTCCACCACCCCTAATAGGGTTATTGTAAAATACTCCTAATAGGGTCCGACCCTTAATGAGTTCACTGTACTTCATGTATTGTAAAGACAACTCCTAACAAGGTTAAGGATCTTCTAATAAAGGATCATAAGAAACTAGTACAAAATATTTATGGGTACTAATTCCCACCAGGGTTTTCACCTACATTGGGTTTCCCTATAATCATATTTGATTTTATGAGTTGTGTATGTTTATCTTGCTTGAATTGATATTTAGTTCGGTACTTAAGCATTATATTTTAGATTCAAGATAAGAAGAAAAAGTATTAACAGATAGATCACTTATTCACCCCCCCCACTCTCAGTGATCCTAATCCTAACAATTTGTATCAAAGCTCTGGTCCTCGGAAAATAAGTTTAACCAATTGAGGAGATCATGGACAAGGTAGAAATGAAACACCTAAAAAAGAATCTTTAAGAAGCCCTTGAAGAACTTGACACATCTAAAAAAGAAAATGAAGATCTTAAACTAAAATTTAATGGCATGCAAATACTTATCAAGAAACTGAAAAAAGAATTAAGGAATTGTTCTTCAAATGATTTGGGAGAATTAGTCAAAAATTTGAATGAAGAAAATTCATCTCTGAAGGATCAGATTGAAGAATTAGATGAAAATCTATGTAACAATCAAGATGCCTATGATGATCAAGTCAAAGTGAACAAGAAGTTAGATGAAGAACAGAGACAAGAAAACATGGAAATCTTGGAGCTAAGAAACAAAAAATATAAGATGGAATCTAAATTGATTGAAGCAAAGAATCATATTGAAAAGTTACACACAAGAAAGGATCTGATAGAATCATAGTTGTATGCTCAAAAGGTTAAAGGAGATACCAGTGGTATAGGACACAATGGAGCATAAATTCATATTGATGCCATGCGAGAAATAATGAAAGCACCAAAGGAAATCACAGATACTAAGGAGATTGGAAATTAGACTAAAGACAATGTTCAACCACCTAAGGATGAATGCAAGCTAGTTGATCATACTTGTTATACTTGTAACAAGCATGGACATATTTCAAGGAATTGTAAAGAGGTAAGACCCTTCAATGGTTACTGTTATTCATGCAATAAATTTGGTCATAGAGCTATGAATTGTAAAACAAGTCAGAAGAACAAGAATAAGAATAATCAAAGAAATCAGAATCAGCAAAAACAAAGAAGTTATCCTCAGCAAAATGTTAGAAACCCTCAGAACATTACATGTCAGATATGTAATTACAATGGACATACAACCGATTAGTGCAACATGATGAATAATAACATCAGACCTCCTATCATTTGTCACTCATGTGGAAAAGTTGGACACATCTCTAAGTATTGTAGATCTAGAGCGTAGAGATAGGAAAGCCCTAAAAAGTTAGAAGATTCATTATGGGATGAGGCAGGAGAAATCAAAATTGTGAAAGCTACAAAAGATATGAGCAATATCTGGGTTGAAGTAAAGAAGGATAATGAAAAGAACAAGGTAGCATATGCATCCTTAGTGGATGCACCTTCTACTTCTGAATAGTTGACCCTCGTGATCTTAGGGGGAGCTATTCTAGCTCTGAACCCCTACGTGGCTGGTATACTCACCATCTGAGTATGAGCCTTGGATTACAATTGTTTGGTGACATTGTGCTATAGTATGCAAGAGAACACGGTCTAAATTGTTATCAGGAACAAGAATGGAAGCTATAGTTTCTTTTTGTGTCTATGCAGAAATTATTAATGGCATAAATCTACTTTGAAATCACCAAGTCCTCACTTGCGGTTAGAATAAACGATTGGAGATTATAGAAGCCCTAGCAGTTGTATTGTTAATGCATTATAGTTTTTGTCAACAATGAAGAAAGGAGATTAATAATTGTTATTTGTTAAGAAAAGTCATTTGAATTTGAAACGAAGCCCATGCATGGACACATCATTTTAGAAATTAGTTGAAAACTTACTTAGCAATAGAGTAAGCGGTTGGATAACTAAAGGAGCACTTTCAGTCGAGCAGTAAAGCATCACAATTACATTATTCAGCAGAGATTGATATCAAGAAACTCTTTGAAACATCTCAAAAGTGATTTATCAGTATGCTTCAGTGCATGAATTTCATGAAGGGGAATGGGTCAAAATCTTGTTGAGCAGTGTTCTATGTGAGAGTATCAGTATAGCCATTGGAGATATTTTTTTTGGAGCTGACCTGATGTTATCCTTGGAAGTGCATACTTATTATTGATCATCTAAGTGTGAATACAACAAAAGAGTGTTCACGTAAGAGCAGAATTGATTGAAGATACAATTTGAAATATCATATGAAGAAGTAGATAAAACTGTTATGACAGGTCCACAGGATTTTGTGCCCATGGCCAAGGACATGGAGGATACATTCATGGTTGATAATGTTGAAGTATCAATGGAAGAAATGGATATTGATCTAGACAAGTTTGAAGAAAGATTTTTGAAAATTCTTTATATCAGTAAGAAGATCTATTGATTTAAGATATCATAGAAAATGAAGCAGATCAAGAGAAGACTAAAGTGATGGACAGTTCATCATCATTGTTGTCAAGTTTGACACCCATAATAGACTTAGACTCAT
Organism: Thuja plicata; assembly: GCA_018584345.1. Taxonomy (NCBI): domain Eukaryota; kingdom Viridiplantae; phylum Streptophyta; class Pinopsida; order Cupressales; family Cupressaceae; genus Thuja; species Thuja plicata. The sequence goes on along the minus strand of MU228525.1, from coordinate 415,817 downwards.
GGGGATAAAATAAGTAAGGGGGAGTATATAATTTGAAGGAGTCATGAAAAATAAATCAGTTATTGCAGAAGAGAAGTATATGAAGAAGAGGTTCAGTGAATTGGTTAGCAAATTTACACTTGATCTTAGTTCACTCAAGGCTGGTCAAGCATCCTTGAAAGAGTTTACAGAAAAAGGCATAGAAGATAATATCAAAGGGGGAGTAAATTAATGTATAGAATATGGATTATTTCATATGATCAAGGTCCTAGCACAAACTTGAAGAAAATGGGGAAGCTACAATATGCATTATGCACCCATCCACAAATTGTCAATTCACTGATTGCATTTTGGGAGAAAGAGATCCAGAAGTTGTAGATTGCATATCCAGATATGTATGCTGAGTAAGTACACAGAAGTGTTTTAGAACACCTTTTTCATTAATTTCAAAGGGGGAGTAGAGTATGAATAATATGGATTCTAAGAGGGAGATATAAGATAGAGATTTTTTGTATAAGAGTATAGATAGTAACTTCACCATATTCCTTTTTTGCCATTAATGACAAAGGGGGAGATTATTGGCAAGTTGAATATACTATGTATATGACTCTATTTAGTTTTTTCATTATTGCAACAAATTTATATGCAATTTTGGAGTCAGCACACATTATCAGAAGATCAGAAATTGGCTAAGTACAGAAGACTGGACAGTTAGCAGAGTACCAGAAGAACAGAGCATCAATGCAAATGCATATGAGAAAGTTAGGACATGATTCTTTGAAGATAATATTGTAAGTATGTATTCATGATAAGTATAATAGAGCATGATTAGATCTGCAATTATGAAGAATTTACAGCAAGATGAAGTGACTGAGACAGTAAAGGGCAGAACAGGACAGAGCAAGGAAAAGACTAGTATAGTTTTGATTAGCGTGTGTTCATTTGTTATTCAAATGGTATGTGCCTTGGAAGATAATCTTATGAGTATGTGTACATGATAATTATAAGAGAGCATGATCAGAACTGCAAGTATGGAGAAGATACAACCAGTTTAAGAGGTACAGCCAGTGAATGCCAAAATAGGATAGAGATCATGGAAAGAGCCGACAGAGATTGTTTTGGTACAGAAGTTACACATATCCTCAGGAATTTCATCTTTGTATTAGTGATTTTTAGTGATCTAATCATGTGTGGTTAAATTCATATGACTTGATTCATCTGGAGAAATAAGTTAGAGCTAAATTGGTGGAGCAGACTGTGTCAAGAGACGTGTTTGTTTGGTTTGAGTAAAGCAGATGTAATTAATGTTGCACTAACTTAATGAAGGGTTGTGTTCTTAGTTAAGTGATAAAGATAGATGGTAAAAGGTTTCCTAAATTTTACATGTTCATGTCTTTTGAGTAATTACTTATAGAAGATCATTTGTGATCGGAGAAGTTGCGAAAGCCAGAGATAAGAAAAGCGGAGCAGAGTGTTAAAGAAACAAAGCTATATTTGTCATATGTTGATGATATAGATATTGAAGTAGAATATTTCAGAGTGTAGTTAATATTTTCATAGTGCTTTACAATAGGTTAAAGCATCAGCACACAAAAGGAACTAATCAGACAAGCAGTGTCACAACAACAGTTCACCTTGCAGATACAGTGTGTATCAAAGATCCAGAAGGTTGTAGCCTTCACCATTTGAGCAGTGTGCTCTTGGAAAATGGGTCCTTGGATAGTGAGTCCACCACCCCTAACAAGGTAATTTTAAAAGACTCCTAACAAGGTCCGACCCTTAACAAGGTCACTGTACTTAATGTATTGTAAAGACAACTCCTAACAGGGTTAAGGATCTTCTAATAAAGGATCATAAGAAACTAGTACAAAATATTTGTGGGTACTAATTCCCACTGGGGTTTTCACCTGCATTGGGTTTCCCTGTAATCATATTTTATTTTATGAGTTGTGTATGTTTATCTTACTTGCATTGATATTCAATTCAGTACTTAAGCATTAAAGTTTAGATTCAAGATAAGAAGAAAAAGTACTAATAGATAGATCACTGATTCACCCCCCCCCTCTCAGTGATCCTAATCCTAACACTTAACCTTGGGATATTAGGTATAGAACCTTTTGAGGTGCATGATTTTGATATATCCTGCTATTTGATCTCCTTCTTGAGTATCCAGCTAGTATGTCCCATTGTCACATGATTTTATATTGATATATGGTCCTAGCCAGTTAGGCTCAAACTTGTCTAGTTTAACTTTTTGTGCTTAATTCTTTTGATTCAGCATAAGGATGAGGTCTCCTACCTCAAATTTCTATAGGTTGACTCTTTTGTGATATTTTATTCTAAGGTGATTCTTGATATCCTTGTAGTTGATTCATTGCAGTTTGATATTTCTCATCTAGTAACTCTAGTTCACTTAGCCTAGCAACTCTGTAGTCTTCATCTGATATGAAATTCTTTAATTATATTATGAGGGATGGGAGTTCAACTTCAAGAGGTAGAACTGCTTCTGATCCATAAACCATGGAGAAAGGATTTTCTCATGTTGGTTTTCTTATACTTTTTATATATGCCCATAATGGAGCACTGAGCTACAAATGCCAGTCTCGACCACATTCATTGACAACTTTCTTCAAGATTTTAGGATTTTTTATTAGTTGCCTCAACTTGGTCATTTCCCTGAGGGTATTAAAATGAAGAGGAGTTTTTTTTATTTGAAACATCTCACGAAGGTCATCAACATCTTTGTTTTGAAAATTTGACCCATGATCATTAATTATGCTTTGAGGGATCCCATATTGGTAGATGATGTAGTTCAACATGAACATGGAGCTCTGTTGGGATCAATGGGAAGTAGTACAGAGAGGGGAGGGGTGAATCAATACCTCTAAAATATTTAACACTTTTCACCTTTGATCATTAGTAATCATTCTTTACTGTATTAACGACCATTTCTGATGTTCTTCTTATGCATGTAACATTCATGAAAATAATAAACACATAACACAAGATATGATATCGCAGAAAACTCTTGTTAGGAAGTAAAAACTACGGTGGGGATGGCACCAACAAAAATTCACTATCTTTAGAATGGAAGAGAGCTGGTAAAGGCTTACAATTGATCACTTTTGATGATCTACCTTGTTAGGAGTATTAAAGTGGAGACCTTTTCAGATCTACTCTGTTAAGAGCTTTAGCAACACTGATTTAAGTGTGCACTCGGTTAAGAGATTTACAATAGGACTATTGGGTCCACCTTTCTTGAAAGGATTTATTAAGTGTACTACACTTGTTAGAATGAGTACAATATGTTTGACCTGACAGTATACAATCTATAATTGTTGATCACAGATCCATTAAATCTCACATAATATGAATATCACCTATAGTGATTGATTAATACCTTTTCTTTGCTTGTCGGTAGTCTGTTTTATGTTCTTGAAAACTGATTTGATCCCTTTCTATTCTTCTGCACGAATTCTCTTGTCTGATCCTTAGATGCTCTTAGTGGCTACAATCATCATCGACCAACATGTTCACAATAGATTGAGCATCTATTTATATAAGTATTTGACCTATTCTAGAATCATGCATTACAATGTTAACTCTTGATCCAAGGTTTACAACTTGACCTTGATCCTTTAGTTTGCATGTTTTAAAATAGTTAGACTGATTAAAACAATAATAATTACATTGCTTCATCCACACATAATGGATTTAAAACAATTCAAGAAGCTAAATATACAACTTCAGTGTTTTATCTGATGTGGAAAGTCACATCCAATTTTTGCGGGATGTAACTGACTGTCGGTTCTTGGTCATCGGGTTGAACTGAAAGTCTGTCATCTTTCCTTTGTTGAACTAATCATCAGTTTCCCTTCATCTGTTGGGTTCCTCTCTTTTCTATTTTGTCGGGTTTCACTATTATTACTTGGCGGGTTCCTTTATCCTTTTTGTCATCGCGTAACACTGAATAGTGTTTGTCGAGATGCTTTGTACTTGGCAGTATCGAGTAACCTTGGTGTCTCATAATGTTGTGCCCTGTCTATCGGTGTAGTATAAACTGATTGTGTAGATCATATTTTTCCTTGTATATACTAATGGGAAAATCTAATGCTTTCAGTCTCCCCCTTTGACATTAGTATCAAAAACTGATATGTGCATAATACTTAAGTGTTTAGTATGTACAACATGTATATATCCTTGTCATTATATGACTCCCCCTAACTGTATGCATCGGTATATTATAAGTATATGTACATGTATACTTGCCTCTGTACTATATATTCCTTGTTCTTTGCTCTTTCAAATATTTGACTATACACATCATTTCCCCCTTCTTTTACTGTGACTGTACATATCACTTCCTCCTTTATTTGATACTCATGAAAAAAATGTACAACTTATAAGATGCCAAAAATGTGTAACTTACAATGTGTCAAGAATATGTGAGTGGGTGTTCTTGATATCTTCGAGCAATTTCTCCCATTTTTCTTTCAAGATTTCTAATGCCATGTGCTCTAGCTCTAGATGTGCTTGCATATCATAAATCTTGTCTAGGACAGACATTTCTAGGGTGGCAATTAGTGCTTTTTCCTCGGTCATATGTTTCTATAGTAGTGAGAGTGTTAGTAAGAGTTGTGCTTGAAGCTCATTTACCTCATCTCTAAACTTGGTCTCTGTAATCTAAATGTCTTGTCTCAATTTTTGAGCTTGCTTGAGTTTCTCATTGTGTAATTTTATTGCCTCTTCACTATTCATGAGACTTTGTGCACTTATTTGAAGATCAACATCTATTTGTGCTATCTTGTTGGTATACTCCTGGGTGAGTTGATCAAGCATGCATAACTTCTGTATCAAGGTTATAGCTTCTGAGATTATTGGATCTATTGTGCTAACCAATTTAGAAAGATTTACCTTTTGCAATGCCACTTCTTGGCTAATCTTTTCTGCTAGCTTGAACTCATATTTCTGTTCAATTCTTTCTTCCATGACCTTCTCAGCATCTATTTTCTAAGATTTGATTGCATCTGTGAGAACCACTAATTGATCAAGCATTGGGGTTGTTTGATCAACATCTACATCTGGTAAAATTTGTTGAAGTATTCCTTGTGCTACTTCAAGCACCTTTGCCTCTTTTGTCGCTTTTCTCAATTTGTCTTGCATTGTTTTTCTCTCACAAAGTCTTGCATAGTTTGTCAATTTAGTTGGATCCAATTTCCTTGGATCACAAACTAGAATCACAATGATTTCATCTAGAGTGACTGGATTCTTAGGCTTTCTCTTCTTCTTCTTTGAGATTTGTGTGGAAGCAGATGTATGAACTACCATTGCTAGTTCATTTGTCCTCTCTGAAGTGCTTGGTGAAGGCTTTGTTGGTTGCTTCCTCTTATAGGTCCTTACTTGACCTTTCTTAAGAGGTGTGGTATCGATCTTAGTTGTTTATCACCTTATCCTCTATTTCTTTATAGGAGGTGGAGGTGTATCAGACTCAGTTGCCTCAGAGTCTTATTTCTACTCATCTTACCCTTCGCTGATGGTACCTTGTTCATTGGTTTCCTCTGTTTGTTCTTGTTCCTCCTCATTAACTGATAGAATATTTTTAAGATTCTTAACCATCTTATTCTTCTTGTTGACAGTCTTTTTGATTTCTAGGCCTCTTTTTTATCTTTGACCTAGCCTCTTCATAAGTGTCAAACCTTGGTTGTTTTCTATCAATTTTCTCATTGATCAATGCATCAATAGCATTGGTTGCTTGATCTATGTTGATTTCATAATCAAGAGGGGCTAACCAAGCTGTCCTTGGTACAACCAGTTTTATGTGGGTGAAATTTATATCCACCATAAAACATATCTCATCCCTATATTTTTCAATTAGTTACTCAGGGATCCTTACTCTTTCCATCATCTTTTCCTTTAATTCAAGGAAGTATGCAGTCATAACTGAATCAAAATTATCTCCTAGTGACTTAATAAGTTCACTAATTTGTAATGTCACTGGCTTTGTAGTATCCCATTTCACTTTTCCTACTGTAGGAAAGTATTCTTGAAAGTAGAAAAATATACACATGATAAGTGAGCCGAACTTACATGTGTTAGTCTTTGAAGACCTTATTGTGTTCATGTTCTCATCAAGTTGCTTTAGCAGGATCTCACACAGATCCATATGAATTCCTTTTGTTACTATCTTGTAAGTTTTTCTTACTGATGTTGATGATATGGTGTTTAGACTTCTTTCCTGAAAGATCTTGTACCCAATTACACATGTAGTCAATCTCAGTTCTTCGTTAGTGATGGTGTTAACCTTAAGACCTCTGTTATCCCATTAAGCTTTTGTGAGCTTTTCAACTTCTGGCCTGGAGGGATGCTTGTGAGCCTTAGGCTTGTCAGTTATTTGATAACCAGTGATAGCATGAAGGACATCCTTAGAGATTTTCTTAGGTTGGCCTAACCAAAGCTTCTGATCATGTATTCTGCTAAGTACCAACCTAATCCAGTTGGTTTTGAAGTCCCTCAAGAAATATAGGGAATTTTTTATTCCCTTTACTTGTAGATGCTTATGTTCATATTTTAGGTTTCCTTTTGCATCACAAACCTTCTTGTAAGCTTCATCCATCTCTAGATCACCTATTTCAGCAATCTTACAGTGAATGTAGGACCTTACGTCCTCTATCAACAAAACCCTAGGTGGAATTTTAGAAAATGTGTCAGCTTCATCGGGTTGCGATGTGATCTTTGGGCATATCTTATACTTGGGCTCCACACAGGTGTTTTTCATAATTAACCTAACCACATTCTTCTTATCATTCTTGATCTTTGCGGTTCTTGAAGTGTTTGCCATAATTTTTCAAACTTTAAGGCTTTCTTGAAAATAAAAATAGAGTTCTTCGGTGCCCTCGGTACTTACTTCGATCCGTGATACTGGTGAATGATCTATTTTCTATGTGCTGGATCGAGTTGAGGACACTCTACTATCTACTCTTTTATCGCTCTATTTTTCACTCTACTTTTTCAATCAAATCGCGGGTGCAAAATGAAGTGCTCCCGTCGAGTATTTATAGACTTTTTCCCTAAGTCTTTCATAAATTCTCAATGACTCATCAGGTCATGAAGATAGAGTTCATCGGGAAGACTTTCAAAATCATCGTCAGTGTTGTCAGGATGCTCGGGATGGCTATTAATAATTTTCTTTTACCGATAGATATCGGTGTTCTGTCATGACAACGTTATAACTTTTCTTCCTTACCGACGGGTGTCAAGTTACATTAGCAACTTAGCCATTTTATGTGTTGACCAACAATTCTCGATAAGTGTAGACAACTCATCCTTTATATTCACTGATGATTTTTTGGTATGTGTTTACCGATGGGGTTGCTTTCTCAGAATTGTAAAAAGTAACATAATATGCATCTTTATTCAATCATATTTTGACTATGTATCAATTTGTATAATAGAACTGATGCAAAATATGACTTGGTGTAGTGCAGTTCCATACTTACTTGTTCATTAAGTGGGGGTGGTGATGTCACTAAATCCATTGGATGGGGTGTGACCATTTGCATTGTTTGGTCCAGCTTCATCATTGCTTGAAGCTTTTCTCCACATTTTGTCTCTGGCCCTCCAGATATCTTCAATGGTGTTTCAATTGGGATATGTGCTTGTCTCTATCATTCGGTCTTTAAAATATTTCTTGAGATGACCAACTTTGTGACAATGTAAGCATGCATTTCTAGGGTTTGTCCATCCTCTAGACCTTTTTGTCCATTCCCTCATGCATTTTGTATCAATGTGATCATATCTACCACATGATGTATAGTTTGTCCAAGTACTGTAGTCCCATACATATTGATTACCGATTCTCTTTGGTTGATAGGGAGTTTCTTGACCTTTAGGCTTCCATTCTTGCCTTTTCTTTTTCCAACATTCATGAGTTGTGTGCACATTCATCTTACATGTAGGACAATATTTTTCCATGTAGGTTTCCTTCTTTGGTTGTTCCATCTTAGATTTACATTCATATGCTTTATGTCATTTATAATAGAATCCTATGAATGAAGATGTAGATTTAGGAATACCTTTCATTTTACCTCTACACACATTTTATGTGTGCCCTTGATTTCCATAGTGTTTGCATGCAAGATTTCTTGGTCTTTGATTTTCATAGACATTCTTTGGATTGGCTTGATTTGATGATTCTCCATTTTTGGTAAATCCTAGACCGTTGTTGTTGTTGACTCTTTGTTGTCCTTCAAGAAAATCATCCATTCTTTTATTTATTTCTGCAGCCTTTCTGATAATTTCATTATGTTGTTGCTGAACTCTAACCTCATGCTTTAGTTTTTCATTTTCTTCTCTTAGCTCACCGATAGCCTGTATTTTTTCAATGAGTTCTATATTCATTATGTTGGCTTCTTGACTCATAAGAATAATCTGATTTGTAATCTCATGGTGATTCTTAGCATGTCTTTGAATTTCTAACTCCTTTTCTTGTCACTTCTCTGTAATATTCCTTCTATCATCAATAGCTAGTGTTCTTACTATTTCAGCTTGTCTAGTAGAACTCATCACATCAATCATTCTTACCATCTAGGTCTCTTGACCGATTTGCAGCATCTTTATTTGTTCTATTAGATGTTGATTGATCTCCTTTAGACTTGTGATGTTATCTTCTGATGTATCTGATGCATTACTTTTATTTGATCTCGAAGATTCAAGAAATGTGGAATATCTTCTTCTTGATAATCTTTTTCATTGCTCTCAGTTTCCATACCTTTTCTCTCATCTAGCAACTCTCTCATCTTGACTCTTGCTTCTTTATACTGTTCATAGAACATCTGTATCTCAAGATTTTTGTTCTCAATATTCTTATCAAGTTTGTACTTCTCCATTGTATGATCTTTTCTCTTCAGACTTTGAGCTTTCCAAGAAGAGACTTAGCTCTGATACCAATTGTTGGGATTAATGGGAAGTAGTATTGAGAGGGGAGGGGTGAATCAGTACCTCTAAAATTTTTAACACTTTTCATCTTTAATCATTAGTAATCATTCTTTACTATATTATCGACCATTTCTGATGCTCTTCTTATGCATGTAAAATTCAAAGAAACATTCATGAAAATAATAAACACATAACACAAGATATAATATCACACAAAACTCCTATTAGGAAGTAAAAACTACGGTGGGGATGGCACCCACAAAACTTAACTATCTATAGAATGGAAGGGAGCTGATAAAGGCTTACAACCGATCACTTCTGATGATCTACCCTCTTAGCAGTATTAAAGTGGAGACCTTTTAAGATCTACTCTGTTAAGAGCTTTAGCAACACTAATTTAAGTGTGCACTCGGTTAAGAGATTTACAATAGGACTGTTAGGTCCACCTTTCTTGAAAGTATTTCTTAAGTGTAATGCACTTGTTAGAATGAGTACAATATGTTTGACCTAACCGGATGCAATCTATAATTTCTGATCATAGATCCATTAAAGCTCTCATAATATGAATATCACCTATAGTGATTGATTAACTCCTTTTATTTTATTTTCTAAACTATTACCATGAGAATGGGCTCCACAAACTCCTTCATGAACCTCATACAAGTCTCTTTGCGATTCTGTGGAAGTGAGACATCTTAAAATTGTTCCATCTAGACTTTTTCTATACAAAGTATTGGAAAGCAAGGTATACCTAGAGGCTTGTCAGATAAGAGATCTCCTTTGGTTTCTAGATAGTTTAGGTGGAAGGATATTGTCTTGAAGTTAAGTATACACATCTTGGTACTAGGAAGACTTGGGACCAACAAAGACACATGTTGATTTTTTTATTGGAGCCTCATAGGCTGGGATCGTCAATTGTTCTACTAGAAAGTGGAATCTGGTTTTAATTCCATGCATATCAATCAAATATTCTATAGTATTCATCACATTTATAGCTTTGTTTTGAACCCTTGGAACTTGTTCAAATACGTAGTGAAAAAAGTACATAATTTGTCCATCACTTGTCTGTATGGGACAATTTTTGTATCCTTTGTCATATAATCATTATTTACTTGACTAATAACCAACTGGGAAAAACCATATACTCTCAATTTATTTATCCTCCATTGTATAACTATTTCTAATATGACGATGAGAGCTTCATACTCAGCTATCTTATTGCTACATGGAAAATTAAGTAAAAAATATTTAGGAATTGAATCCTTTGGTGGAGTGATGAGTACTATTCCTTCTCTTGGACCATGTTTTTTGTATGAGCCATCAAAGAATAATTGCCAAACTTCTATTGTTGACACTTCCATTGTAAACTTTATACTGTCGCTGGTTTGCATGCCCCTATCAAAGTTCCCTAAAGAAATTTCTTTCACATTATCAACCTTATGCAAACCACCATCCTATCTATTATAGGGAGAGCTCTCATCCACATACTCACCATGTATCTACATACTTTGAGTAACTGAAAGACCATCCTGTAGTGGTTCAATGAATGATTTAGAATATGAAACAAATTCATAACCCATATAATTATCCCAATCAATACTCAAAAATACACCAGGAACCTCTTCATCCTTTGAATCTAGAAATGCATAGATGCTTTCATCATCTGATATATGATATTCAATCTAATTTTAGCCTAGTGAATAAAAACCACAAGGGGAATTGGAGACACACATGTCAAAATATTGACCATCTAATACATACTCTTCGTCAAACTCAATGTGTGATGGGTGCAAAGATTCAAAGCTATCTCTACCTTAATATCTTAGATATTCATAAGCTAGAACCTAAAAAATTTGTTCACTACAAAGTGAACCATTATCATCACTCTCACCACCCTCTGATATGCAATGAAAAGCAACATCTTTATTTATCCAATCACTGCCTTCTTGCTGACTACACACATCCTTTGCCTCATACTGAGAAGGAGCATCAATTTCATTATTACAAGAGACAATATCCACAATAGACACATCTCCATCATACCGGTTTCTATTATTCAAAATATCAGCATCATTAGGCACAACCTCATGTGTAATCTCAGATTTAGGATCTTCAATATTTTTTATTCACTTCCTAGCATATTCAATACCTTCTTCTATTAAGGATACTAACCCATCAAATTAATTAGGATTTTTTTTTAGAAAAACTTATTAACCCAAACTGACTCCTGAGGATAGAAGGGAATAATAAAATCCCTTATTGTAGCAGAAAACCTCTTATAAAAAAGAAGTGGAGATTCTCCCACCATTCTTTTTATTCTCTTATGTAGTGACAAAATTGTTAGGATTAAGTGATAATGAGAGGGGGAGTGAATAAGTATTACAACACTTTAAAATTAAACCAGTTAAATTCCAACTCAACCAGATAAATACTGAAATGAAAAGAACATAAACACAAAACACACAACTCATAAGACCATGAATTTGTTGTCGAGGAAAACCTGGATAAGGGAAAAGCCCAGTGGGGATGGTACCCAAAAATATGCACTAAAATTATATTTTCCCTGTTAGGAGACCTAGCACTGTTAGGTGTTGATTATTATATTAGCATATTTCCTTGTTAGAGGAATACAAAACCCTGTTAAAGGAATATTGAGCTTACTGCTCATACAATCAAGAATATGATTATGTTACAATGATTTTCTCAATAGTGAACGATACAATTATTTTCTATGATTAGGTAGTTCCATTTGTATCTCCCATCACCATCTATCTAATTCTGACAGCACAATGCATTCATTAATCTGTTCACATCACATCACATTCATACTTCTCTTCTCAAAATCTCTTCATATATATACATTATTACATTACCCAGTCGACTTCCAAATACATCACAAAATGGAACCAAAACTTTTACATATTGGCAAGTGGTTAATTTAGGAGAGTTATGGAACACTTGAGGGTTGTCATTTATGGTAACACATATGGTATGGACGGTTTCCTAGAGTATAGAGTATAGCATTACAGTTTTTGTCAGCAAAGATAGTATATGCCGAATGAAGACATGTGAGATTAGAGGAAGCTATTTTGGGATATGTATTAAATTTTGTTAAGGTCTCTTGAATTTTGGTGTTGATCGCAATGAGATACAGATAGTTCAAGACATGCAAAGACAAAGTAATAATGATAAAGGGCAGACGAACATTCGTGATGATTGAGGGAGTATAACACGAATTCCAAACATGCTAGGTTGGAATTGGATTGTGGATTACCTATGTTTTGATAGTGTATGGTTTCCGAATTGGTAATTAATTTTTGAATGAATATTAATTATGTTTTATGATGTAATTGGAAGCCGACTAGGTAATGAAATTTTATATATATATATATATATATGAAGAGCTTTTGAGAAGAGAAGTGTGTGTATGATGTGTGGTAAATGAGATTATGTGGATGTGAGCATGGATGAATTATGATGTCATAATTAGATAGATGGTGATGTGAACTACAACTGGAACTACCTAGGCATAGCAGATGCTTGTATTTTTCATTCTTGATAAAGTATTGTAATAGAATCATATTTTTGATTGTATGAGCAGTGAGCATAGTACACCTTTAATAGGGTTTTGTATTCCTCTAAAAAGGAAATGTGCTAATGTAATATGCAAATCCTAATAGGGCTAGGTCTCCTAATAGAGACATGATACTTTTATTGCATATTTGTGTGTACCATCCCTACTGAGGTTTTCTCGACAATAATTCATGGTGTTATGAGTTATGTGTTGTGTGTTTATGTTCTTTTAATTTCATTATTTATTTGGTTAAGTTATAAATTAATTGGTTCATGTTTAAAGTGTTGTAATACTGATTCACCCCCCTCTCAGTATTACATAATCCTAAAAATTGGTATCAGAGCTTTTAGTCCTTGGAGAGAAAGCTTAACAGTTTAAGGGAGATCAAGATAGATTCTAAAAGTTTGGAGGAAAACTTTGAAGAAGCACTTGAATATCTTGATAAGGATAAATCAGAGAATGGTGACTTAAAATTCAAACTGAGAAGAGCAGAGGGATTCATCAAGAAACTGGAAGAACAAATTGAACTTTCTAGAAGTCAAAGACAAGATCTTATGAATAAGATAAAAGCGGATTCAGGCAATGATACTCCAGATCAGATAAAACAACTTGAACAAGAGAAAGATACTTTCAAGTTTATTCATGAAAATAATTTCATTCAGATGTCTAATGAGATTCAATAGGAAAAGGATGCTAGAAACAAAATTGAAGAAACCTTAAAATTTGCTAATATTCAGATGGGACAAGTGAAGACTAAAATTGATCACTACAAGAACAAGTATATGGAATTAGAGAAATATAATCAAATCACAAAAGGTGAATTTGTTGAGGCTAAGAAACATATTGATAAACTTCACTTGAGTAGTGAATTGATTGAAGAACAAAGAGACATACAGAAACCTAAAGGAGACATGACTGGAGTTGTCTTCAATGAAGCTGAATGTTCAAAGATTCCGGAAGAAAAATCACAAGTAAATACTTATGGATAAATGCATACTCTTGAAGAACCTAAAGATCAGATCAGACCTTTCAGAGGTAGATTTTTTGGATGTAACAAGATTGGACACATGAAGAGAGACTACAAAAGTAAAATTCCTTACAAATATTTTGATGGATATTGCAACAATTTTCATGCATATGGACATAAAAAATTAAAATGCAGGAAACATGATCAATCAAGAATCAAACAAGACTACTTTAGGGAAGAAACAATAGCTAATATGACATGTTACAAATGCAATAACTTTTGGCACATTGAAAAGTATTTTAAGTTGCAGGTTAACGAGAATAGACCACCTCCTACATACTACAAATGTCACAATCTAGGACACATTGCGAAGTTTTGCATGTACAATGGAAATTATAACACAAGAGTACCACCGCCTATGTTTATAAAGCAGAACATTGGTGATACTGGTAAGAGTCTTGCAGAATATATGGATGAATTCAAGATTCATTTCAGAAAGCCAGAAGATGAAAATAGTGGTAAGGTATGGAAGGTAAAAGAAACAAGTGAGGTATTGGTTCAGGGAGACTCAGTAGATGCTACCAAGCCTTCGCCAAATGCTAACATTGCTACATCAACCTATATGGCCAAGCATGGTCTTAGGGGGAGCTTTGGAAGAAAACATAAAAAATCTATCTAGCCCCTAATTATGAGGAGTAAGCTCTTGCAAGATTAGAGAGAGTATGTGGGGATATTTTGGAGCATATATTTTTGATTGCATGGTTTTACAAATCTATATGCTATGATCGCTAGATTTATAATCCACTGGATTATGTGTAGATATGAATTTATTGGGAACTATGTCATTTCTTTACATAGTGAAGTATAAGGTCAATCAAAAGAACTTGTTTATACATCATTCAAAGAACAAAGCCTAAGGAGAACAAATTTTAGAGAAAAAAACAAAGAAGCAAGTACATTGAGTGTTTGATTGATGAATAAATTCACATATCAGTAGATAAAAGGTATTTAGATCTTCTTCAAAGGTTTCATTTTGGATAATCTATTGATTTTTTATGTTGTTGAAAGGTCTAGATATAATTTTAAGAAACACCCATTTAAATCAACTGAGGATGATTTCAAAGGTGCATTTTTTCAAACACCCTATGACATTCTACATGTCAAAGACATTAGGGCTTACATTAACTATAAGTATGAGTCTCTGGGAGATTATGAGATCTATAAAGAGATGAAAGATATGATTGGAGAAGATGGAAATATGAAAGATGAGTTTGCATATCTTGAGAACCTTAGTATCATGTGAATAACTAAACTTTACAAATTCAATGAAGAAGAATGAATTAAGATCATTGTGAGCAGAGTGCACAATCAATTTATTTGGCTTCGAGATACGCCTATGAAGATTTGCAGTGAATTAATTCATGGCATATCAGAATTGGATAATTATGGAGTCATTCGTGTTGCAGAGAAGAATGTAAATTAATAACATATTTCAGCAGGATGTCAGATTGATTTCAATGATTCTAGGATATAAATTTTATTACAACAGCCGACCTAACTTAGTATCAGCAGGAGTAATTTTGATGGCTTATAAAATGGTTAAGGAAAATGTTAAGTATAACCTATGTGAAGTACTTGCACAATAGTTCTTAGAAAATGTGAGGAAAATTAAGAAAGAGAGGACTAAGGTATTTAGATTTGGATTTTTACTGGTACACATGTATATTTATATTGTACATAAATTCCCTGGTATGCACCCTAGATCTTGGAAGGACAGTGAACCCACTGGAATACAGATCACATAGAGCTACAAAAGATAAAATAGTACATGGGTTGATGCTGATCTATTTGTGATGATCAAAATCTTACAGAGACAGATGAAGGAAAGATTGAGGATTCCTAAAGAATTGGTAGAGAAGTACAAAGTTTCAATATATTTCATGGTTGAAATTGATTGTGTTTTCTTTGAGGCAGTGCAACCTAGAAAGAAGTGGTGTTATCCCCTGGGATACAAAGTCAGTTCTGAGGTCTTGAGTATGCAAGTAGAATACATACTATCCTCATAAATTAATCCATCCAAAGAAAGATGGTGAACCTATGAAGAAAATTCAACAAAGATAAGGGAATAATATACTAGAGGTGTAAGGAAGAGGAAAGTAGAAAACTTGATAGATGATCTAGGATCCAAGGCTGATATAACAAAAGAGGAGATGAAAGAGATAAGAAGGAAGATGAAAGAAAGAGATTTTGGGTTGGAAAGAACTGCTCCAGTAGCCCTTCCACCTCCAGAAGTTGACAAGGTAATCAGTCCACCTTCTCCTGTGATTGATATATCTGAGACTACACCTTCACCACCAAAGAGAACATCGCAGAGAGAGAGACCTGTGGAATTTCCTAGAAGGAACACAAGGTACACTAAATAGAACTCTCCACCTAAGAAATAGAGGACAAAAGTTGAAGAGAAGGGAGAATAGAAGAAAGGAGAAGAGAAGGGAGAAGAGAAGAACATAGTAGAGAAGAAAGGAGAAGAAAAGAAAGGAGAAGAGAAGAGAACTGAGGTGAAACAACTCTTGAAACCTGACATGAAAATATTGGAGAAAAGAATAGTTGAGTAGGGAAATATTATCTCTTTGATCAGATACTATGAGAGGTATGATATATTAAATAAAATTTTGATTGAAGACATGTTAATAAATCATTTTCTTTCTTTTAAGAAAAACTTGTTAGAAGTTGAAGGCAGTATACCTGAAGGAATCTATGAGAAATTGGAAATAAGGAAATAGTTATCATAGATAGAAGATGAAGCAATCAGAGTACAAGGAGTTGAAAATATGTTACCTATTTTTTAAGTTAAGGAAATGGAAAATATATTAAAAGACTTAAAACCTTTGTTGAGAACTAAGTCTAGATTGGTAAAGATAATGGGGATAAGATATGATGAAGTGACTGAGGAAATAGAGAAGGTTGTGGACAAGATTATGATGGATACTTAACCTGAGAAGTTCTCACCACCAAAGGCTACTAAGCCTAAATCTATTGAAAGAGGTGAGTCATCAAGGATTGCTGAAATAAGTCTTGATAAGTCAATGGGTGAAGACACTACTAAATTTGTGAGTATTGTGAAGCAAACAAATTTCTTTGTTTTTGGTGTGCCTGTGTCTTTGGACACCTCACAGGATGATAGTGACCCTTTTGGGAAGGATGCAAATGTAGAAGGAAACATTGTTCCTAAAATTCAAGAGAAAGAAGAATAGAAAGTGAGCGAAGTTGAAGGAGTGAAGGAGACGTTGATTAAAGATGAAGAGAAAGAGAAAACTCATGCATCTGTTTCTTTAACTTTGTTGTTGGCAAGTGGAGATAAGATGTTGAACACTAATGTTGAGAGTATGGATGAAGATGACTTGATGAAGTTATCCTTCATCGCATGTACTAAATAAAAAGAGATACGAGAAGAAAGGTGAGAAGAAGTCAAAGGTAATGGAAAGATAAGTTGATACTTTTAACAAACTCCTACCTATACCTTTTGCTTTCCAATCAAAGGACATTACAGAGAACATGAACAAAGTATTAGATGACTTTAAAAGTCATTATGAGTCCTTGGAGAAGATCACTAAAGAGAAAGAAGAGAAGTACCTCACGAAGAAGTTGGAGGAAATATGCAAGTCTATCTCATGAGACTTGGGAATATTGAACAAAACCATATAAGAGGAAATAAGTTTTGTATCGCATGGAAGGAAGTTATATAGTTATTGTATAAATCATGTCATACATCGGAAAAATATTGAGGAGATTATAGAAAAGGATAGACTAACTCTAAAGAAGATGATGGACAATTGTGAGACGTCTTCACACTCTATATTGGAGTTAGATAGAAGAAGTGTTTAGGATATTGGACAAACTAAGTGTCTTGGATGCATAGAAAGGGAGATTTATGGGGAGACTTGGTATGTTGAAGAGTTTAATCAGTCCTGAGTTATCAAGTCTTGAGACACATATTTCTGACATGGAGAAGACAACGTAGGCCTTCATAGAACATATGTCTATTGAGGTAAAAGAAACAAAGACATCTTCATTTTCATTGAATGAGCTTATTCATGCAAGTCAAATTTCAGTGAAGACTTGGTTAGAGGAAGTGAAGATCTTGGAGAGCTCATTCCAAGGTGTATTAAAGATGGTATAATTTTTGGTAAGCAGTGGCACAATTTTGTTATGTATTCTACATTTTTGTGTACCTTCTCCATTGATGTCAAAGGGGGAGAAGAGAAGAAAAATATACAGATAATAAATAGAGGAGAATAAAATATGTAGAGGATATAAAGAAGGACAATGTATATCTTTTTGGTATTGACACTTAGTCATTTTTCACTAAGTGTTGCCATCAACACCAAAGGCAGATATTGTTGGTAAGTTTGTTTAGGAGTGTTATGGAACACTTGAGGGTTTTCATTTATGGAAACACATGTGGTATGGATGGTCACTTGGAGTGGAACATAGTTTTGGTGATTGGGATTACAAAATGACTAAGTACAGAAAGCAGAATCATAGAGTATAGTAGCATAGTTTTTGTCAGGGAAGATAGTATATGCTGAATGAAGATGTGCAAGCTTAGATGAAGCTATTTTGGGATATGTATGACCTTTTTTTAAGGTCTCTTGAGTTTTGGTGTTGATCGCAGTGAGATACAAATAGTTGAAGACACACGAGGATAGAGTAACAGTGACACAGGGCAGATGAAGAGTCACGATGATTGAGGGAGTATAACATGAAGGCCAAACATGCTAGGTTGGATTTGGATTGTGGATTACCTATGTTTTGATAGTGTATGGTAGTTGACTTGGTAATTACTTTTTTTATAAGTATTAATTCCACTTTATAATGTAATTGGAAGTCGACTGGGTAATGAAATTATATAAATATATGAAGAGCTTTTGAGAAGCAAAGTGTGTTTATGATGTGTGGTAAATGAGATTATGTGGATGTGATGCATGGATGCATTGTGATGTCAAAATCAGACAAATGGTGATGTGAATGACAACTAGAACTACCTAAGCATAGAAGATGCTTGTTTTGTACATTCTTGATAAAGCATTGTAATAGAATCATATTTCTCATTGTATGAGAAGTGAGCTTAGTATACCTTTAGAAATGTTTTGTATTCCTCTAACAACGAAATGTGCTAATGTAATATTCAGCTCCTAACAGGGCTAGGTCTCCTAACAGGGAAACAATACTTTTAGAGCACATTTGTGGGTACCATCCCCACCGGGGTTTTCCCTTGGCTAGGGTTTCCTCAACAAAAAATCATCATGTTATGAGTTATGTGTTGTGTTTTTATGTTCTTTTCATTTCATTATTTATTTGGTTAAGTTGGAAATTAATTGGTTCATGTTTAAAGTGTTGTAATACTGATTCACCCCTCTCAGTATTACTTAATCCATACATTATTAAACTAAAATATAAAGTTGGTGATCATACATTACAAAATATAGGTAGTACCCAAACCAAATCCAACTTAGCATGTTTAGATTCACTGTTACACTTCCTCGATCATCAGGATCATTCAACTGCTTTGTCTTGCTGTATCACTATCTTTGCATGACTTCAACTATCTGTATCTTTCATCGCTGAACTCCAAAACTCAAGCAACCTTAACTGAAGGTCTATCATACCTAAAAATAGCTTCTCCTAAAATTCATGTCTTCATTCATCATATAGTATCTTCACTGACAAAATTGTACTATTATAATCTATATTTATGCTTTTTGTACTTAGTCATTTTTACAAGTCACAACTCCAAAACTATGTTTCAATCTAAATGATCATTCATAACTGATGTGTTTCCATAAATGAAAAACCTAAGGTGTTCCTAAACTCTCCTAAATAAACTACTTTCCAATAATCTCTCCCTTTGGAATTGATGGCATAACTTAGTGAAAAATGACTAAGTGTCAATACCAAAAAGAATATACAAGACACTCTTTATCTATTTTACATATATCTTCTCTACTTTATACATTTTTCATATCTTCACTTCTCCCCCTTTGACATCAATGGAAAAGCTATATAAAAATGTAGAATATATAAAAATTTTGCCACTGCTTACCAAAAATTTAGATCATCTTTAGTACATCTTGAAAAGACCTTTCCAAGATCTTCAGTTCTTCAAGGTCTTGACCAATATCTGACCCACATGGATCATTCCATTCAATGCAAAAGAAGATGTCTCTTCTGCCTTTATCTTGGTAGGCATGTATCCAGTGAGGGCATGCTCTGTCTTCTCCATATTAGAAATATGTATCTCAAGAATCGATAACTTAGGAGTAATCAATGTCTTTAGCATACCAAATCTTCTCATAAATCTCCCTTTCTCAATTTCCAGCACACTTATCTTCTCTAGAAGTCTAGACAATTCCTTGTATAGCTCTAAAATAGTGTGGGAGGAGGTCGCACAGATGTGCATTAGCTTATCTAGAGCCTTTCTATAAACCATGATATCTACAATATTATAAATATGCTTGATAGGATTTATACAATGGTTTTATAAACTCCTTCCATATGCTACAAAACCTTTTGCTTCATAAATTGTATTGTTCAGTATACCCAAGTCCCATGAGATAGACTTGCATAGATCCTCTAATTTCTTCGCAAGGTATTTATGTTATGCCTTTTCCTCTTCTATCTTCTCTAAAGACTCAAAATGACTATCAAAGTCAACCAATACCCTGTTCAAGTTCTCTGCAGTGTCCTTACCTTTGAAAATAAATGATGTAGGGAGGAGTTTGTTGAAGGTATTAACTTCCCTGTCCAGTACCCTTGTCTTATTTTCTATTTTCTGCTCTAATCTCTCCTTATCTTTTGTAAATGTGATGTAAGATACCTTCATTGTATGCACCCTAAAATGGTCGCCTAAACTATGGGCCCCATTTATCAATTTATCAAATTCCCAAATCAATGCTTTGCAACATTTTCAATTCAAATCAATTTCCTTGATCAAATCATAATTAATTCAATTATTTCAATATTTCCTAAGGTTTGATCATTTCATCAATTATCTTATTTAATTAAAAGAAAACAATTCCTCTTTATTAAATAAAATAATCTTATTTAATTAAAATTCCTTTTTAATTAAATAATCTTATCTTATCTAATTAAAATCTCTCTTAATTAAATAATATTATCTCATTTAATTAAAATACCTCTTTTAATTAAATTAAATAATCTTATTTAATTAAAAGAAAATCCCTCTTTTAATTAAATAAAACCCCCACTTAAATCCCTCTTTGTTGAAAAAGGAAATAAATTAAATAAAAGTAAATAAAGTTCATTTTTCTACACATCTTCCTAAGTGGTGGGCTTTTTGCCTCTTAATCATAGCCTTTGATTTTTTCCTCTTACTCTCTAGCGTTCATTTCTCTTTATAAGGAAAACCTCTCCTTCTCATTTGGGTGATGAATGAATGAAGATTTTATGCTAATATTATGCTGCAGGTTTGGAGAGCAATTTTGGAGGAGATTTTGAGCACTTGAGCTTGGATATTGCAACTTCTCTCTTCTTGTCTTCTTCTTTCATGCCCCATGGCTATCCATTTAGATTAATTTTTCACTTTCATATTAGATTAGATTCATGTTTCCTTTCATAGATTAATCTTGCATTTGTATTTCTTTTCATAGAATAATCATGCATTGTTATCATATAGATTAATTTCCTTTCTTGCATTGTTATCATATAGAATATCTTTCATTTGCATGCATACTTGATGATCATGGAGACTAGCACTCTTTCTTTTCCTCTTTGAATCTCTCATTTTATGGTGTACTTGCATGGGCACAAACTAGGTCAATCTGAGGGCCTTCACTACAAACCCTTGCACTCCATGAATAGAGACCTATGAGTCACCATTCGAGATCTCATTCTTGAGTAATCTTGGATACAATGATTCATAGAAGTGTGACACATTTTTAGCACACATTTTTGGCGCTCACCGTGGCACATGATGCTCCTGATTTTCCTTCATTTTATTCAGATTTTCTAATCTTTACATGGTTATTTTATTAAAGTTTTTCAAGCCTAACCCTTGTGCAAGATGAGTTGAAGACAAATTCTAGGTTTTTTTGAAAGATTTAATCATATCTCCCAAACGGCTTGGAGTTTTGGTCTAAATTTTTTTTGCAGGTTGGAATTGAGTCAAAGGTGTCTCAGTTTGAAAATTAGATTTTTTGAATCATTTTTCTGTGATTTATAATTTTTTTATGATTTTTTATCAAAATTTGTTTTTGGTCGTAAATCAGCAATTTTTTTAGAAAAAAATTACATTTATGGAAAGCTCTTGGAATTCTATAGGGGGGTATGTTCTCTATTTTTTTTGTTTTGATGACAAATAATGGCTTAAAAATCTGATCTTTAAAAACTGGTATGTTTTGATAAATAGGGTCCCTAGGGCACAAATCATAAAATATTGCTAAAAAATTTACATTTTTGGAAAGCTCTCTATTTTTTAATAGGGTTCTATTTTCTGTATTTAGGGTTTGAGATCTAAATTCATGTCATATAGGTCTAATCTTGTTGACTAGGTCAAAAATCAAAATTTAAAAAGGGTATTTAATGATTAGCTTGCACTTATTTTTCACATGGTTCAATGCATGATGTGAGTTGTCATTTGGATTATTTTCTGGTTATTATTGCTCCTAATAATTGATTTTCAGATCTAACCCTAGGGTTTGCATAAGTTGAATATACATTGCATATCTTGTTTTCTTGTTTGCTTGTTGGAGAGTTCGTGGCTTGCTTTCGCAAAAAATATCAACAAAAGAAATAATAAGGTAAAATCTACTAAGCGCGTTGCTTTGGACTTGAGTTATTTTTTTGCATCTCTATAAAATTTGGATTTTAAAAATAAAAATGAACCTCTCATGTGTTTAGATTGGGTGTTTCTTACTTTCATAGATCACATTTCCAATTTTTGCTCTAAAGAATGAACCTAGATTTGCTTTCTTACATATATGTTTCACATAGTAATTAGGCCCTATGAACACTATTTGTGGAAATCTTGAGAGAGTGGGCTTAATTTACTTTTCTTACATGTAAAGCTCTTCTTGAAGATAGATCCCATTGTAGGTAGGGAAGGATTTGTTATTATCTCACTTGGTTTGGTCTTCAACTTTTGATGGTACTTTCTCTCTTGAGATTGGTGGTCATTGTTGTTGATATACGAACCTTGGGTGAGGTGATTTTGAATTAGTGGGTCAATTAATCTTTCTTTCTATGTTTGGGTGAGGTGAAGAGGCTAGAGGATTATGCTCATTTCCCTTTTGGGAGAATCAAAAACTTGGAACCCTTGAGTCCAAACTAAGTCCCCATGTGGTTCATAGTGTGAGTCTTCCTTGTTAGAGAGGGTTAACCTTAGTGGACACTCCCTTTATTGGGTAAACCACATGGAAAGAACCTCAAGTAGTAATAGCCATTTCTTCCATGGTAGCAAAAACCACTATATAAATGTCCTTGTGGAAGAAATCTCTACAGGTGTAGTTTCTTGTTGGGTTGTCAGATCTCCTCAGCAGCTCTTGATTGATTAAATTCTTGAACTGTGTCAAAACCTTGGTGCACTAGGATTGGATTTCACCCACTTGAGATTGCAAAAGTTGTAGAGTTGACCATTACTATGAACCATAGTGCAACCAACTTTTTCTTTTTCTAGGACTATGTGCATGATTGAAAAACATTTTGAGAACATACACAAGTAGAATCTTTAGGGAGTAGAAATACTATGACACTATTCTTGTTCATTTGAAAGGTTGCTTTGTCCCTTGCTCATTGTTTGAGGATATTTAATTTCTTGAACTCCCTGATTTCTATCTTGCATGCCTGATTGATGATAAAAATTTGTTAATGCATCTAGTTGGTCAATTAAAACAAACAAATCTGAGTTCCTGAGTGATAAAAACTTCAATAGATCTCCCCAAAAGTGTTATGACATGTTTCTCAACATCCAAATGAATGTAAATGGTATCAAGTTGCACAAAATGACTCTTGGTCTTCTTTCTTCCACATCTCACATGTCTTCCTAGTCTCCCATTTCCATCCTTTCTCTTCTTCCTTCACGCTTCTTCCTCTTCTTCCTAAGCTCTTCACATATTATTGTTTCTTTTCCTCTTATTATCTAGTCTACCTTCTTCTATTCATCTCTTATGTCACTCCCATGCTTGATTCCTCCTCTTCCAGAACCATGAATTTCAACTATCTTGTTATGGAACCTCTCTTGAGAATAGATGATCTCAAACTCATTGCTCAATTCGAAGAGTGGTATTCCTCCAAAAATCACATGGGTGATAAATTTATGACAAAAATAAAAAAAAATTGATTGAATTAGATGCCTTTGCTAGGATCATACTCATGATCTTGTCAAAACCTCCTTCTTCCAAACATCTTTCATCTTTTGAGTCTTCTCATCTTTCCTCATTATCTAAGCCTTCTTCCTCCACTAGGTCTTCACTTTCCTCTTCTCCACGATCTTGTTCTTCTTCTACTTCTCCCAAGAGTCTTACTTCTCTTCTCAAGACATACCATAATGAGCAACGTGACAATCCTTGTGATACGTCTTCCATGAAGAGTGACATGCCCATTTTTTATGACTATGATGACTATCATGATGGATAATATAGTGATACTATGACACCTCTATTCCTAAAAATCCTCCTAGTTGTGTGCTCATTCTTACTGGTAATGGGTGTTCACATTGGATAGATTGTGATGGTGATCCATATGATTCTGATTTTGAAAGAGACTTTGATGATTTTTGTGAGCAATACCTGGATGATACATATACTTCTATTGAGGAAGAGAAAGTTCACCGCGCTGATTATAAATGTAAATACTATAAGAATCACTCCTCTAAGGATTCTCATGCTGAAAATAAAGATTGTACTCTCAAGAAAGAACATGTTAATGATGAACTATTGTTTTGTGATGATTCCCTTCCATCCTCTACTTCCTCCAATACCCATACATCTCCTAAAGTTTCCAAGCTTTTTAAATCTTTCACAAATCCTTCATCCAACAAAGGTCCTAACACTTTTCATGTGATTTCATATAGTTGTCCTCAAGGGATACCTAGATTAAATAAACTCAAGCTAACCTTCACTTGGCTGCAAATACTTTTAATAATGCTAAACCTAAAGAGCCTAAGCCTTTATATGCTATAATTCCTACTTCAGCTGATCCTTCCCCATCTCTTCCCAATTCTCCCATACAATTCCAACATGCTTCCTTGTCCTTAGAAGTGGCTTCATGTCAAGAGGACTCTAAAAATGATAAAAAAAAAGAACATAAAGAAAGATCAAGATCAAGAAACCTCCATGTCATCCAATTCTTTTCATGATGTCTCTTGTTCATTTCATGGTTCTTTTTATCCCGCATTCCCTTTCTCATTCATTCCACCATGTCTTAAGTCTTCCCCTCAGTAAGATCAAGTTATTACTTACACCGTTGAGCTTATTGAAAATCAAAATAACCTTACCCCACTTACTCTTTCCAAAGATGATACTTCCATTAATGTTATTAAAAATGGTGTTGTTACTTCCACTATTATTAAAAATCAAGAGGAAAATTATGCGATTATGCTATCCAAAAATCATTGTCAAGATCAAAGTCTTCCCTCTTCTTGTTCTACCACTCCATGTTCGCTTCAACTTTCTACTCTTCCTAAGTCTTTTCAAGCTTCAATCAATCCTATCAAAGAAGGTGCTCCTATTCAAGATGTTCACGATCCTATTGAAAATCCTAATGCTCACTCTAAAGATGATGATGTGCTTGGTTGTCATATACGTGTCGATGAACTTATTGATTATCCTTTTGCATCTTCCAGGTCCATCCTTGGACCTCCTCCACCAATACTAAGGGCTTCAATTTTTCCTTCCATCTTGTTTGCTTATGTCCATTCACTTTCCCCTCCTGATCCTCCTAATTTGTCATCCATCTTGGGTCCTTACGTCCCTCCATCTCCTATCTTTCCTCAAGATCAATATAGGTGCATACCCTTGAATCCTTTTCATCCATCCACCCATCTACACCAGTCATATTCTTTTTCTTCCTCCACAAGTCCCAAGTCTTTTGGAAAAAACTTGAATGTTCAATACAATAAAAAGAAGCAATACAAGAATTCATCTAAAAAAAAATCACCATGTCTCCTCTAATCGACATCAGGGCATAAAGTCAAAAGAGATATCTAAGAATAAAACTACAAGACAAGTATGGGTTCCAAAATCTATCATTGAATATATTCTCTCTAAATCATCAAAAAGAAATGAAAAGGCTGTGACTATATGGATTCCAAAGTCTCTCTTGAAAGAGTCTCATGTTGAGCGACAAGTGAAGTTGGCATTCAAGCTTCAAAAGGCTTCCACTTCATCTTCTTCCAAAAACATTCTTTCATTCCATATGCCTAAACTGCAACCTTTGCTATCCATTCACCACATTCCTTCATTCACGTTTCCTCCATCCTATTTTCACCCTTCAAGGTGTGTGTTGATGTTGATCTTGCCTTCCTTTCCATCTACCCTTTCACAGTTCTTCCATTCACTATCCTTCTACTTTATATCATTTTTCCTCATTTGTTTATTCCTCCTATCTTCCAACCTTACTCACTTTCCATAAAACCTTATCCTCCATTTTTCTCTTTCATCTTCCTTTCCCTGTTAGCACCTTTGAGCATATCATTTTGAATCCTTGGCATATCATGGTTTATCCTTTCAAGGAGCATTATCTAAAAATCTTGCCTTCTTCCAAAAAAGAGAAAAAAAAGTATATATAAAAAAAGAAAGAGAAAAAAATTTAAAGAGATAATTTCATCCTATGGCAGAAACCACCCCCTTGTGGCACCTTGGATAGGTACCATGAAAAAAACCTAGCAATCAAGCATCATGCATAGTTCTTCTACATCTTTCATCCATTCCGTATTCTCTCTTGGATCTTGACAATGTTGATCTATACATGAACATTTGGGCTTTCTTGTGAGCTATCTTATGATGGCCTTACTTTCATTCCTTTCATGTTTAGCCTTCATATCTATCTTCATCCATTCATTGTCTCCTATTACTATCCTTTTCCCCTTTGGTCTTGATCTAAAAAATAAAAAAATAAAAATGAAAAAATAAATATAAAAAGAAAGAGTAAAACACGGTGCTATGAAGCCTCTTAACATATCTACGCCTTTGGACTGCATCCTTTCCTACTCTTGCATTACACTTTTTTGGCTTATCCTATGCTGGCCTTTTATTGCTTTTCCAAATGTGCTTTACATGATGTTTCTTTTTCCCTAGCTTCGGTACTCTTGAGGAATTTTCCTTTGAGGATTTCTTCCCTTCATTCTCCTGCATTATCCTATCTTCCATCTCTTCCACCAGCTTGCTAATCCCTCCTATCCTCCACCTTGCTAAAACATTGGTACTGCACAATTTGATCTATCTTGGGAGTTTGATGCTCATTCTGTCTGGGAGCATCCTTTGTACATAATTATTGATCCTGAAAAAATCCAAAAAAAAGGACATATTGTCAAAAATGCTAAAATCAGAAAATGTTTCAAAAAAATGATCATCTTAGTGAAAACCTAGCAATAGGCACTTTGATGTATCTCCAAAAAGATATATATTCCAAAAATACAAAAAATAAAAAAAATTCAAAAATTCAAAAAAAATATAGAAAGTGTCTTGGTGAAAACCTGGAAACAGGTGCCTTGGTAGCAAAAAATTTTAAAAAATTATAAAAATTCCTGAAAAAAAAGAAAGAGAAAAAATTGTAATAAAATTCAAGTGGTGAAAACCTAGAAATGGGCGCTACTTGAGGCCTTTGCACCCCTATTTCTTAGCGTGTGTCCGTGACACTTAGCCTTTCTCCATCATGCCTTGTCCTTGTTGCCTTGGTTTGGAATTGGTCTTTGTCTTTGTCTAGGGGGCATAATTGTGTTAGCTTTAGTCTCTTGGATGTGTTATTCTTTAGGAAATCTCACAAATGGTGTTTTTCAACACCACCTCAACTGTATTTTTCAATACAACCCTTGACATTGAGTGTTTTTTAACACTTATCGGTTTGGTCTTACCCCATTTTGTCATGTGGTCTTACCTACTTGTGAGCATTTGATCCTTATCCTTGGAACTCAGTATCAGTTAACACACTTAAATTTATAAACACAACACTTAATGCTTGAGTTATGTCATGATCTTTTCTTTATGTGTTGACTATTATTGATTTTCATTGAGTGTCCTTGTCTAATAACTTTCTCCAGGATGCATAGATAGAGGACTTGGGGCATCGAACATGTTTTTATTTTCTTCTTTCTTCATGCTTCACTATTTTTGCACAACCATTTTGTTGGTCATCCTGGCCTCTACACCTTGATGCGATTGTGATTTTGCTATATTAAATTGGGTAAGCTAACATCATAGTCATCTTGACCTTTATGTATTTGATGCTTATGTTAGAATCTTTCCACATTCCAATATGATATAAATCACATTCATATCTTCATAGTTACGCTTGTGAGTAGTGATGATTGTGTGATTTTTCGATATTCGTTAATAATGGCCCAATGATGAAAATAAGTTCCTTAACATTCTCTAATGAATGATGAACACAAAGTCCTATGTTATAGTTTCTCTATTACAAGTACACCTTTGCATTTTCATGTAGCTTGCATTGT
>MU228525.1:260452-308584 GCA_018584345.1 Thuja plicata | reverse complement strand
TTCAATCTTAGCTCAATGCACAAAAGCAAAAAGGTGACACTACTGGTCTTGGATTCAGTGTAGCACAAATTGAAGTCAATTCATTGCAAGAAAGAAAGAAACCTCATGAAGCATCTTCAGAAGCAAACAAAGAAGAAAATATTGAAGAGATTAAAACAGATCCACCTAAAGGGGAAATCAAGCAAGTTAACAGAACATGTTATGCATGTAAAAAACATGGTCATTTGGCAAGAGATTGCAAAGAGGTAAGACCTTTCAATGGTTATTGTTTCTCCTATAATAAGTTTGGTCATAGGGCTATACATTGCAGAAAAAATCAAAGAAATCAATCACAGTAGAATCAAAGAAGAATGAATCAAAACAATCAGAGAAATCAACCTCAAAGGAATTTGTAGAACACTACATGTCAGATATGTAACTACAATGGACACACAGCAAAGCAATGCAGCATGATGAACAAGAGCATCAAACCTCCTATCATTTGTCACACATGTGGAAATGTTGGACACATCTCAAGGTTTTGTAGATCCAAAACTCAAAAGCAAGAGGATCCTAATAAATCACTATTTGAAGAGAAAGGAGAAGTCAAGTTTGTTCAAGCTAATGAAGATTCAAGAAAAATTTGGGTTGAAGTAAAGAAGGACAATGATATTGAAAAAGTCAATGATGCATCCACAGTGGATGCACCCTCTACTTCTTCTTGAATAGACCTTCTTGGTCTTAGGGGGAGTTATTCTAGCTCAGGACCCCTGCGCGGTTGGTATACTCACCTCTGAGTATGCGCCTATGAATTCATGCTTATAAACACATAATATTGCTATATGCATTCACGCATTGTCTAAAATGCATTGGGATCAAAGTTTCAAAATCTCTGAGTAATCTACATACGGTTGCAAACTTTAAATTCGGTAGATTGTATAAAAGAAAGTAAGTGTTTGATCTTCTTCACACTTGCATTCGAGAGCATAGAATTTGGAGAGCATTGGAGCACTAGACATCAAGACACAGAAGCATAATAGATTTGGCAATTAATCGAATGGATAAGAAGTTTGGAACAGAACCCTAGCAGTCACACCATTTCAGAATTTTGTGAAACCCTACTTAAGCAAGTTCCAAGTAAGTATGGCGACCCTAGTTGTGTTTGATATAGCAGAGAGGAAGAGATTTGTATTCAAGAAGCATCCATTCAAATCCATACTGGATGATGTGGAAGGGGCTTTCTCCAAAACCCCGCTAGGTGTTGTTCATGTGAAAGATATCCACGTGTATATTTACTATAAGAAGGAAATAGTAGGAGATATAAGCATAGCCACTCATATGGGATCTATGATGAAACATGATTACACATTCAAGGATGAGTTCACGCACTTGATTAATAACCCTATTTTTGAATACTCGAATGCGCATGAGTTTGATGAGCTAGAATGGGTGAAGATTTTGTTAAGAAGAATACATGATGATCTTTATTGGATTGGTGAGGTCCCTGTGTGTATCACTACTGACCTAATCCATGAATTAACTAGACTTCCTAAGACTGGACCAATTTTTCCTACTGGCAAAGATGCCAAGATAGTAAAAGAACTTGAGAAAGATAAATAGATCTAGAAGAAGAAGAAAGTAGAGAGAACCTCTGCACCCTCTACCAGCATTGACTTAGATTCATCTCCACTATCTACACCAAGCAAGAATACTAGAGGAAGAAAATAGGCGCCCACAAATCACCCATCCTCAAGGAACACTCGGAGCAAAGCAAAGAATACTCAAGCTCCTCCTGAGGTAGGATTTAGACCTAGTCTAAATGTTTCGAGGAACAGGATTGTAAATGAAGGGAGATTAGATAAACTTTCTAAATTCTATGACAAGTATCAAGAAATTGATAAGAGTGAGATACACTCTATGATCATATCTCATATGATCAAGTTCAAGAAGACAATTCTTGAACTCAAGACAGTGATACCAGATCAGTTATGGAACTTGTTGGAGATCATGAAAAGACATGTAATTGAGGAAGACATGAGGATAAGAGAAGAAAAATTGGATACTCTTCTCCTTGTATGCTCACATGATGAGAAGGCTATATTATTAGATCTAGTGAAGCCTCATCTCCAAACTAAGACAAGGACCCTATAGATTATGAACAAAGAGCATGAGAAGATAGGTAAGGAGACTGAAAAGGAATTTGCACAAGTGTTTATGGATAAACACATGTATCCACCAATGGCACCTACAACAAAAGTTACTCCAGCTCCTCCCAAACAGGTTACAAAACCAGTGATTCAGATAGCGCCTATGATAGGTCCACAAGTTTTAGTGCCCACAGTGAAAATAACCTCTGATACAGATAAAGACTCAGAAGACACTATAGTAGTTAACAATGTCAAGATATCCATGACAACATCTAAAAAAGATATGGACAAAGTTGATAAGGCATTTGTAAGCACTGAAGAAATGTGCATTAATGATACCTCTACACAACAGGATGAACTTCCTATCAATAATCAAATTGACATAAATGAAGAAAAAGATACTCAAGATGATACTCAAGGTGATAAGACACTAATAAAAGAGATACCAGTAAAGGTTGAATGCATGGATACCAGTCAGAACACTATATTCTCACCATCCACTCAACCATCTACCTCATTGTTGTCAAGGTTAAATCCTTATTCAGCAAGTTTAGATGCATGGGGAGAAGAAGACCTAATTAAGATCAACGTTATTGCTATGGAAAAGGAAAAAGAGAAACAAGTGATGAGGAACCCTTGCTTCTTAGAAATAGTAAACATATTGAATGACTTAGTGCATGTTGATCAGAATGTAGCCAAAGTCCAATCAATTGAAGATGTGGACAACATTTTGACAAACTTCAAAACACATTTTACAAGCCTAGTAGATTCAGCTACTATGATTGTTGAGGATGAATATAAGGAGGAGAGACTGAATGATCTGGTAAAGAACTTTACCTTAGACTTGAACTCCTTAAATATTGGGTAATCCATACTAAAAGAATTGGCAGCTAAAGGCAAGAAAGTTATAGCAAACTGCATGGACAAAGTGAAGTTCACCTCTGAGCACACCAAAAAGGTAGAAGAGGCAGAGTTAATGGTGGATAGAATTAGAAAATCAGTTGAAACATCCACGCAAGACATGAATATTTGTAATAATGTCTATCAAGGACAGTTGGATAAAATTGAGAAGGCAAAATTGGAAATCAGCAAGCTAAGAATAAGAAAAACCCAATTGAGAAATGCACTTGGGCCATCTCTAGCAGTCCTTAATGAGAACATCAAATAGATTGATGACACCATGGTGACATATGATCAAGTTCCTTGCATGGATCTGATGAAAAAGGAGAAACTGACATATGCCCTATGCGCGCATCTTCAGACAGTGGATGCTATGAAAGTATTTTGGCAGAAAGAGATCCAATCTCTTCAAATAGTGTACCCTAAAGTTTACATGGAGTAAGTATGCAGAAGAATTACAAGTTTTTGTACATATTTTTCATTAATTTCAAAGGGGGAGTAGTATAGAATGTGTATATGTGGAGAAGTATATGTATATATCAATAAAAAGTTATGATATACACTCATTTTTTGTGTTAAGTCATTTTGAGTAACTTGGCCACATTCCTTTGTTGCCATAAATGAAAAAGGGGGAGATTGTTGAAAAGTTGACTTCCTAAGGATGCATGACTCATTTTGTGTTTTCATCATGGCAAAAAATTCATGTTTAGTTTATGTCATGAAAGACAAAATGACTAAGTATGAAAATAGGGCAGAAAGAGATACTCAGCGATCAACACATCAAGGCACGTGCAAGAGATTGAGTCAACGTATGTGAATTCAGATATACGTTGTATGACACATGTACATGCTACATCAAAACATGCATAGTACGGAACAATAGTATAGAAAAGTTACAGGCAGATCAGTAGACCAGCAGTCCAGAAGACAGAGCATGGAAGCCGACTACTGTTTTGATTAGCGTGAATTATTTTGTAATGTAATGGCCAAGCATCTTTGGTTCTATGTTTTTAATGTTTTAATTAACATTTTAGTAAACACACTTGAGCTGACTTGTTCAGAAGCGTTGTATATTTTGTTATAGGGCCGACTAGTGATTTGTTTTGGGTTGCGCCTACTCGGATATGAACATATAAGTATGTAATGTAAAGTTATGTTACAAGTGTCAATTATTATGTAAGAGGAAGATACAAATGAGAAGTATAATGAAGTCAGTATATGATATAGCTCTTTAAGAGAGTAAGAGCATTCACGCATACACGAAACTGATCAGATAGCAGTTTCATCACAACAATTCATTTTGATATAGTGTATATCATCTTTCAGAAGGTTGTAGCCTTCATCCTATTGGATAGTGAGCCTAGGTATTGAGCCATTTACCTTTAACAGGGTTTTGTAAAAGACTCCTAATAGGGTCAGACCTTTAACAGGTCATTGTACTCATATTGTAAAGACTGCTTCTAACAGGGCAAAGGAACTTTAATAGGTTCATTATATCTAGTACAATATTTGTGGGTACTTATTCCCATTAGGGTTTTCCTCTGATCAAGGTTTCCCTGTAATCATATCATGTGTTATGAGTTCTTATGTTAAGCTTCATTCAATGTATGTTTGATTTATGTTTAAGTTGCTGAAAAGTAATTGAATAGACAAACATTGATTCACCCCCCCCCCCTCTCAGTTTTTCTAACACCTTCTTAGTGCTTAAATCAATTAATAAGGAAACATTTTTATAACCTTGAAAATAAAATAGCTAGATGTATTGTAGTAGATGCAAAAAATAATGATCTGACATCACCACAAAATCACCTTTAAAAAAATTTGGTAGAGTCGCCACCTCTTTGCAGAGGAAAAGTTTGAATAAGATGAGATCTCTTCACCCCACTCTAACCTTCTTTAAAACCAACAAACTCACAACACACCCCCACTAATAGGGTCTCATATAGATTCCTTCTTTGACTATGCTCTCATTCATAGGAGCCCAAACATCTGCTTCATCATCATTGCAAGTACACCTTTCTTTTTAATCTTTCTCCAAACATGCACAGTGGTACAATTAGAGAACTCAGAGTACCCACTCACCACTTGTGAGATAATACATGTATTTCTTTTAGGAACTTGGAATTTTAGACACCTTTTCAATGATAGAAAAAACAAACCCTAACTTACTTTATAAGTAAGAGGAATGCTTCTTTGTAAAACATGACTCTAGAACAACCATATGACTCTGGGATTGATTTTGACTAAACAAAGAACAAAGATCTCTTATCCTGAACTGATTCTTTATGTTATTGATGACTCTTGGATTGATTCAATAAAGCAAGGAAACAATTCTCTTAAACTTTCTGACAATTATGTTAAAGTTAACTTTTGTTTTCCCAGTAGAGTCATCATTTCTGTTGGCTCTTTTTTTTCTAATCCTTTTATACATGTGGCTCACATATATTCCTCTATATGCCCAAACAGTGATTCAACAAGAAAAACAAACAACGGTAAACAAGGTCCTTAAACCTCCTACACTTTGAGCTCCACATCACTTAGGTGGGTACACCTAATCTACACACACATTAATCCTTTTGACATACAAACAACTTGCATATATATAACTATGGAATAGCTTTCAAACCTATAGGTAACATATACCTTAGTGTTTACCAAATCTTATGCAGTGTCCCACTTGGATACAATATGTTTGAAAACTAGACCTACTCTAACTCCTTCCTATAAACATGAAGAGAAAATATTTTCTTTGATCTAATTTGATTAATGGATCCCTGAAAATACCCCAAATCCCACATAGACCAGTTCCTTATCCAATGGGTAATAGATTCAAACATAACATTACAAAAGGAAGATTATGAATAAAGAAACCAATAGAGTCAAATATGCCCAAATGCCTTACATCCGACATACCCTATCAGTCAATTTTTACTTGTGAATCCACCTATGTGTTCAAGTACACAACTACATATTCAAAGTATTTAACCCTCCCCTTGGAAGAGACCCTTGAATAGACAATACATTAACCAACATAAACTGAAAGACAAGCTTGAAATATCCTTAATACCCCAAATTCATACATATCTGAAAACAAATCCCAAATCATAGTCATCCTCTAAATGACTCCATTGTTGATCAACAATGGACAAAACCAAAACACCCTTGATGCCTTAGTCTTTATGATTCAGAAATCAAAATGGAGACAACTTGATAATAGTAAAAAACTACTGATAAATCTATTCATAAAGCTAACTATTAAAAATTATGCTCTTCTCTGAAACCAGAAAGAGATCAAGAATACCCTTATGCAGATAAAATGGAACAATATTTACAAAGGAACCACACTTGAAACTTGCCCTCAGAACAAAGGATTCGGAACTAATAAAAAAGAGAAAAGAAAGGAGCTTATAGAAGAAGGAAACCCTAGAAATGACATCCATTTGACACTTGTTCTTCTATGAAATCTGATTTGCTGCAATCCTTCATTTCTCCAACCCTCCGATTGATCTTTCTCCAAAAGATCAAAAATTAAATGGTTTGATCTGATTTGCACAACCACCAAGACTTCGGAATAGACCCAACATCAAGGCAAAAAAAAGAGCTGACTAAGGGTTACAAAAGATCTAAAAATCTGATTAGAAACCCAAGCCATCACCTCTCAACATTTATGAAGCCACAATGATCAAAATTCTATCCCTTTAGCATCCCACGACTGCATAAATGCAAACCAATAGATCCGATCCTCCTACCTACTTTTTAACAACTTGGAAGAGCACCCTCCATGACCAAAATCCCTTTGGAAACATTTAAATATTCAAATAACACCTATTTCAATGGTCACCACTAGCGCGGAAACCTCATCGACGACCCAGATCATAATCCTATTTATCTTTAAAATTTTACCATCGATCTCCCCTTAAATTACCCAAGCACCAAGAAAAAGAACAAACCAATACAACTAACAACTCCCTGAATGTCCATGTGGGACAACCCTATTAGCACTGGAAATTACCCTTATCACCTTACCCACACTGACCATCCTTTTCACTATTTCATGGGGTCACTTTATGACCACCCTGAAATCGTGAAAACCACCACTTAGCTGCCAAGGATAGATGGAAACACCTTGCACACTAACCATCCCTGGTATCATATTTCATTTTCTTCATTAACCTGGACAAGTGTCACTCAGGTGTGATCCTGCAATGAATAAAACAATGTGCAACTTTTCTTAGTAGAATCATGCCAACCATTAAATTAAACTAGATCTTCTTGATGCTGTATCTTTTAGCCCCACTTGGGAAAGATCTCTGATGGACACCTGTCAACTAGGTGTGAGCCCGTGATGAATAAAAAGCATGCATCTTGTGTTCATGGGATTGCACCCACCATTCGATAAAAAATGATGTATCTTACCTTTATCTTCCTTTATCCCTGGCCAGGTCCTACCACTAACCATGTGTCATATAGGCATGATGCCTTGAAGATAAACCTCCTTGCATCTTTAGTTCATGGGATCACGCCCACCGTTGGATTAAATTTGATCTCACTGAACCTTATCTTACTTTAACTTTGGATACGCTGACCCCACAATCGCCAGATGGAACTTGTTATTTAAGCGCAATTCCTTGATGGCTATCCTTGTTGCATCTTTTGTTCAAGGCATTATGTTTTCCGTTGGATCAAACTAAATCTGCCTGACACTTTAAAACTATAAGATACTACATGGAGTTTAGACTTAGGAAATATTAATATATGGGCCCCACTGGCACTTAGGACTTAAAAAGGAAAGCCCCCTTGCACAAAAAATTAAGACACATGGTTTAAAAACACTTAAGTGGCTCCCAGAAAGGTAGCGCATGAAAATAAGAAGCACATTAGACTTAGGGTTTACAACAAAACCAAAACCATTGGTTGGACCAAATGACAATTAGGGCTTAAGAACATGGCTCAAATACAACAGAAAATAGGTAGGATCTAGCACCATAGAAACCAAATTTTGTAATCCTAACACTTGACATGTCAGCTTAGGACCAATAAAATTTAACCTACCATTCTTTAAAAAACTTAATAAATTGTTCTCTTTCCTAACGTAAAAGAGACTCTGCCAGATATATATTCTTAGGAGTCTTTTCATCTCCTAGATTCACTGCTTCTGTTTTCTCTACTAGCAATACTGATTTTTATTCTTCTAAGGGGAGGAGGTCCAACTTTCCATCCTCTGGCACCTCAGAGAGGTTTTCACCATAGTATACATCCTTTATTTTTACTTTTTATAGTAAAAAAGTGCCTTTCAGTTTTTACCTAATGACCTTTCTTTTTCATTTTTACTTTTACTTTTGTGACTAGAAAGAGGAGTCGCCTCCCCAAAGTATGAAGATCTATCTAGGTCAAAGGAGAATCCCACCTTGTGATCTCTAGATGATCTTCCTTTAGGAAGCCCCATGTATTCTGCAATAGCTTCATCATTTTCAAAAATATCTAGATTTGAATGTCTTTGTTGATCCTAGTTGATTAACTCAGGGTGGATTAAACAAAGATCAGTGCTAATAAATGACTCATTTGGACAAATGGAACTGTAGTTATGGTTCCAAAAAATCTATATTGGGAGGTAGTCACACCATCTAATTAACAAACACTGATATGTTTATCGATACAGGGTTGGTCTTGGAGGTTCAGTTGGTTGAACATGTCATTTATGTTTGTGGTACTAGTGGATCTGGGGGAATAAACAAGGGTTTCAGACTCAAAATTATGGAGGGATTCCCACTCACACTCATGGGAATCAGTCATGCTAGAACGCTCATCAGGTATCTCATTTCCTATAGAATCTAGGATTTCATGTTCAAGGGACAATCCAAAGATTGTGGTTTCCAATTCTTGTGGAAAAATTTATGGAAGTATGTTACTAATCTGGGTCTGTTTATGATCTTGCCCCCAGTTTGGATTAATGGTTTCTTGAACACCTTGAAGAACCACCCTTGTTCTAGACTAGTCATAGCCAAGTTCTCTTTTATTCCTTTGGGTAGGTGGAAATGATATCTCCATTATTCCTTTTTGGGTTGCCCCCAAGTTGGTATTTCCATCATACCCAAATTGTTGTAACATAGTGTATCCTGGTCCATACTAATTCAAAGGTAACTAGTTGATGGTATTTCTTGAGGACCTTGGTATAGCCATGTGTTAATGTTAGAATCAAAAGGATCTGCCTCACTCAAATCACCCCATTTGACACATGTGGTAGGTGGGCATTTGAAACCAACTGACTGTTATTTTTCCACTATCTTTAAACGACCATATGATCTTGGTGACAAAGAAATTTTAGTAATATTAAAATATTCCTCGTAGCAATACTCACCACATCCTTTTTCTTGGATTGATAATTTAATTTCATCCCATGGTATGTCTTTGGGAATGAAAGTAGAAGTAGAAGGCACACTTTCTTCTTGATTTAATGGTACCTGGTTCTCTGTACTACCCCTTAGATTGTGGCAATATTGGAAGGGGTTTGGATCTCCTTTTATAATGATTTGTGTACCTTGATAAGGAAATTTAATATATTGATGATAGATATATGGTACAGCTTGCATTTCATGAATCCATGGTCTGCCTAGTAACATGTTATATCCAAGTTTGACATCTAGGATCTGAAATGGAGTGCTCTTCATTATTGGTCCTATTTTGACTAGTAAAATAAGTACACCTCTGGATGATCTTTCCTCTTCATCATATTCCCTGATGTTGATGCATCTAGTGATATCAATGCTTGACTCTGAGTATCCCATGGTCTTTATTACTCTTAGAGTATAAATTTTTAATCTAGCCCCGTCATCAATGAGGACTCCTCTGATTGTGTGTTTATACACTTGGAAAAGTAAATGTAAGGGATCATTGTGTAGAGGCTTGTGAATAGGAACATCATGGTCAGTAAATGTAACATGTTTATTGGCAGCAAAGTAATTGACCATAGTTTGGAAGATCTTAGGAGACATGTCCCTAGGGACAGTTGCATTTTGAAGGGCCAAATCCAATGCTTTCTTATGTTTAGGGGATATTCAAAATAACTCAAAGATAGAAATCTGAGTGAAAGTGTGCTTGAGTTGATCCACCAAATGATTTTGTGGATTAGGAAGTTGTACAGTAGTTGCAGGTGTAGTAGAAGTAGAAGGTGCCCCTTGTAATACAAGATTGGTGTGGCAGGTAGCGAATGCACATTTAGAGCTTTTATTTGTGATATTAATGGTTGCAATATAGTATTCAATGGGATTGAGATAATTTATATTGTTATCAGAGGTGGTGTAGGTATAATTGACCTATTTTGATTTTCCACCAGATGCAAGGGTCTTGCCTTTATTATGGTTTTGCAAAGGATCATTAAAAATTGGGTGGTATGTGTTTCCTTTGTGTTGAAAATTAGTAACATCAATTATGAGTTGGTCAATTAAGTCTTGAATATCATTCTTTAGACGATAATAGTTTGATGTCTTGTGACCTTTAATGTGATGATATTCATAGAAATTGTTATCATTCCACCACTTAGGATTAAAAGTGCCATACTCAACTTCTCTGATATTAGGTAAGGTGATAAGATTGCTTTGGATTAACTTCTTAAGTGATTCTTTGAGTGGTTCCCATAAGGGTTTATATTTGCATTTTCGAAAAGGATTCCTTTGTTGACATTGGATATGGGTTTGGGATTGTGTGGAATTCATCATTTGATTGTTTGACCCCTGCATTTTCATTTGATAATTTTCAAAGAACGCATGTGCCACAAGGGTTTGACTTAGTGCAGACGCCCTCTGCAATGAGATCTTAGGTTGCACATAGTTGACGGTTTTAACATCATTGACATCGTCATTGGTAACATTCTTGTTTTTATTCCACCTCTTAAGTTTATCATTGGAATTTTTTGTGGTGTTTGACTGATTTGGATTAGCAAGGATTCCCCTCTTGATTAATTTTTTCTCACATCGAATGCCTCATTCAATCAATTATTTGAAATCTAGAGCCACTTTTAGTTCTACAGTGTATGCCATATCTGGGACAAGGTTATCAACAAACATGACATTGAGATCTTGTTCAGGAACATCGTATGGGATTCTGTTAGATATACTTCTCAATCTTTGCAAGAAATGAGAGAAGGACTCTCCTTCCTTTTGTTTGATATCACAGAGGTCTTTAATGCTAACCTTGCATTCTATGTTGTGATGTAAATGAGAAATGAATCATTTGGCTAATTCTCCCCAAGATTGAATACCATGAGGTAGGTGAGAAAACAATTCCATTTCTAGTCTGGCTAAACTCTTGGGGAATAATCACATAAGATATGTTTCATTATGTACTACCTCAATGCAACCGGTAAAGAAATCCCTAATGTGTTCCACAGGATTGGTGTTTCCTTTGTATTTTTCAAATTTGGGTACTGCAAAGTGTGCAGGAAACGAAGGCATGTTTAGTGAGTTATCAAAAGGATAAGGGTATAAGTCTTTTGTAGTGTAGGACTAAGTCTGCCCTTGATTTTATAAGTTCAAGAATTAGCTTTGCGGTGTTTGCATTTTTTGTGTTAGAATGTCATCTTGGGACTAAGAGATATTTGTAACATTTGATCATGATCTAGTACCTGGTATGAGACTCTATCTTTGAAATGATTGCATTGGAATATAAGGCCTTCCATTAATTTGGTATAGATTTCTAGATGTATGTGTTTGAGGTACATATTGAGTCCCAAGTTGTTGTTGTTGTTTTTGTTGTTGTTGTTGTTGTTATTTTTTTTGTAGTTGTAGTTGTTGTTGTTGTCTTTGTTGAAACAAATATTTAACCCTTGGAGGACATTGACTAAAAGTAGGACTAATAGATATTGATCCTATATGTTGTGATTAGCTAACTCCAAGTCCAGTGAGGATAGGCTATGATGCAAGTGGGTTGCAACTTGTTTGAGTAGTTGATATTTTAGTTTGAGCACTTGACATAAAAGTGAATGATATTGTTTCTTGTGATAAATGAGAGGTTATTACCAAAAAAATTTAAGAGCTTTTCATGTTTTGTGTTGAAGATGAACCAGCCTGATTTGAAGAAATCATTTGTGCAGAAGATGCTTGCGATGTCACTGTTTGAGTTAATAGTGGAATAGATATTATCTGGGATATGGAAAGATCAATTTGAGAGTTCCCATTTGTATTATGACCTACTAATGGATTTTATGGCCATATCATGGAGACATCAAACCCAGAATGAAGTTTGACTCCTTTTTCTAATAGCATTTCTAAGAATCTTTCAAGATTTCTTTCCACTACAAAATCTACAACATGCAAATAGTATTCATCTTATTCTACGTCTTCCAACTCTTCTTCTATGATATCTTGAAAAATAGTTGATCTATGTGAGACGTGAAGTTTCAGGAACATTTTCAGTGTATACAAAAGGATCCATATATGTTAAAGGGTTGATTTATGGTTCCTCTTCCCATGGAGGAAAAGGGCTGACATAAGATTCCTTTGGTTGATTTCTATCCTGTGACCTAGTAATTGTTCCTCTATAAGGTGTAAATGACATTGTATTATATAGGATTTAACCAAAATGAGTGATAAAAAACAAACAAAAGGGACAACCTCTCAAAGAGAGTTTGAGCTCCTATTTAAAAAGGGTTACTATAAGAACAAACTTAAACTTCTCTTGATCTTAGAGTGATGATAATAAGATATGAATTTTGGAAAAAATGGGAAGTGTGTGCTGAGAGGGGAGGGGTGAATCAGTACCTCTAAAACTTTTAGTTAATTAACCTTTAACCTTATGTAATCAAATCTTTTCTTTACCAATCATATCTAATGTTCTTGCTTTATGCTTTTGATATCAATTCATAATCTTAATTGTATGTAGACATTCATAGAAACATTCATGAAAGAAATGACACATAACACAAGATATGGTAACGCAAAAAAAAGTCTGTTAGAAGGTAAAAACTATGGTGGCGATGACACCCACAAAAACTTCACTATCTGCAGATTGGAAGGGGCCAGTTAAGGCTTACAATTTTGATCACTTCTGATGATCTACCTTGTTAGGAGTATTATGTGGATACTAGTTAAGGTCTACTCTGTTAAGAGCTTTAGCAACATTGTTTAGTGTGCACTCGGTTAAGAGATTTACAATAGGATTGTTAAATCCACCTTTCTTGAAAGGATTTATTCTATTTGCTACACTCATTAGAATGAAGACAAAAATAATCATTGACCTAAGTGTATGCAATATTCAATTTCTCATTACAGATCCATTAAATTTTACATGTACAAAGTATCACCTAATGTGATTGATTAATACCTCTGTTGCTCGGTAGCCTTGGTTCTTGATTCTTGATAACCAAATTCATCTTTTGTTGTTTTGCTTCTTAAAACTCTCAGTCTAATCCATAGATGTGCTTGTTGTCTACAATAATCCTCTCAACATATATTAAATGAATGATTATACATCTATTTATACAATATATTTGACCTTTTTAGTTTCACATATTACAAACTTAAATCTATGATCAAAGGTTTACAACTTGACCTTGATCTCCTAGTTTGCATGTTTTTAATCAGTCTAACTGATTAAAACAATTACAATTATATTTCTTGTTCCTCAAGAAATGGTTTTAAAACAAATCTAAACTCTAAATATAGAATATAACTATTTTATCTGACGTGGAAGTCAGATCCACTTTTCTTGGGATATAACTGACTTTCGATGTCTGATGCTCGATTTTCTCTAAAGTTAGTTTGTCTGTCTTTCAGTGTTCCTTTGTTGAACTTTATATCAGGTTCCCTTGCTCTATTAGGTTCCTCTATTTTTTCTCTTTCACTTTATAGTGTAACCTTCTTTTTAGGTTCCTCTGTATCATCTTGGGTTGCACTTTTGGTTTACACAGTAAAACTTGTGTCGTTGGGTTTATCCATATTTAGTTCTTTTGGTCTGAACTAAAACTTGTCTTTCGGTGTAGTGTAATCGACGGTTCAAACAACTATTTTCTCTTTGCATACTAATGGAAAAAATTACGTCATCAATCTCCCCCTTTGACATTAGTATCAAAAAATGATATGTGTAAAATACTAAAAATGTTTATAAGTATATACACAATCTATATTACTTAGTCATTTTATGACTCCCCCCTATGCATATGCCAGTATAGTATAGTATATGTGTATGTACACTTGTCTTTATACTATTTCTTCCTTATTGTACATATCATTTTCCTTTTCCCCCTTTTTACCATATGCTTTGTACATATCATTTTCCTTTTACTCATTTTTTGATGGTAAGGAAAAAGGTGTATACCTATTGTTAGGAATAACAATCCATAGGAAAACTGAGAGGGGGGGGGTGAATAAGTTTTGCTATAGATTTTTAAAATTTATAATTTATAAACCAAATCTACAAATGTAAATGATAACACAGTAATAGACAACACCAAAACACAATATTTGTTGTTGAGGAAACCCTGTTAAAGGTAAAACCCCGGTGGGAGTTAACACCCACAAATAATGTATTGAGAGTATAGTATCCCTGTTAAAAGACATTAGCCCTGTTAGGAGCTTGTTACAACATTAAAGTACATAGTCCTTGTTAGGAGACAAAACCTATTAGGAATCAAAGTAAATAGTAGGCTCACTACCAAGGCATACTACCCAAAGAAGGTTAAAGCCACCCTCAAGGATTTACAATCCACACAAGTGTATAAAGAAAATACACAATCAGCGAACTGTCTTCCAGCAACTATCTTTGCTTGATTAGTTCCAAAGAAGTATCAACTATTCTTGCATCCAGTAGTCAACAAGCTTCACAACTTTTACACATTCCTTCTCTTCTTTTCTCTGTCACACTTCTCCACAAGAATATATCTTCCATATATACCCTTGCACAATAGCTTATTAGGTCAGACAATTTAAGCTTTCCTAATATATAATTAATTAGGTCAGCCAATTAAGGCTTTCCATCATACAAATCATTACATAGTCCCTTGCTAAGATAAACATGGTATCTAAGACAAGTATACAACATTTAAAATTCACTACATATATTTCCAAATCTGTAATTCATGCTCACAATTAATTCCACATGCTACATGTCTGAAGTCGGCTAGGAAATAGGTCTTCTCCAGAGTACACACCACAGCTAACCTCATCAGTCTTCAATCAAAAATTGAACACAACCCATTTAACTAACATATGTCGGCTAACCATCAGTAATCTCACAATTTCTGAAATATCTCCATTAGAGAGATATACCCAAACCACAGAGACCTGCTTTGTCCAGAATCACAGTTGCAGTCCAAAAAACTAGTCTTCACCAAATGAACTATAACATCCATAGAATGTAACATAATTTCAAGCGACCTTAGGAGTAAGGTCATGACACATCCTTCTACATAAATCCAACTTTGATCCTTTTGAATCATCCATACAGTGTCTGTACACTCGTTCTAGTTACGTAGTCTGTATGTCTTCTCCATAGAAGTATATGTTGACATCAGTGACAAAACATGAATATCAACAGCATGATCAGTAACCAAAATTTATATCATCCAAAAATCTCCCCCTTTGGAATTGGTGGCAATATATGGGAAAATCCATATGCATCAACCCAAAATTACTCTCTCTCTCAATACAATCTTCTCAATATCCTCAACATAAATTTCCCAAAATAGTAGGGATTTTCTCATAGATTCCTTCCCCCTTTGGAAGCAATGGAAAAGGGTGCCATACTTCACCTGTAGTCTCCTATAAGATGTATCTTTTTCAAATCTTCATTTCCAATCATCTAGGTGCAAGATCACCCAAATGTACTCCAGTATTTTCTACGATCACTCCCCCTAAGGAGTAGATCCATACATCAAGTCCAGAGAATAATATGGCTCTAAGATCCACTTGACTTATGCACATCTACATCATTTATTTTTCACTAGGAGGGGCCATCACCCCAAGCATGCCACTGAGATATTCAAAATAATCTTTTGGCAAAGGTTTGGTAAATATATTTTCTATCTGTTCCTTTGTGCTAATATACTCCAATTTGATCTCTTTGTTTGCTACCTTCTCCCTTAAGAAATGATACTTTATGGAAATGTGTTTATTCTTTGAATGCATTACAGGATTATTTGACATATTCAGTGTGTTTTTGTTATCACAATGGATAACCATTGGTTCTTTGAAAATTATTCTGATGTCCTTCAGCATTTGTATCATCCAAACAACTTGTGTCCAGTTTATTGTAGCAACAACATACTCTGACTCAGTAGTAGATTGAGTAATACAATTCTACTTCTTGCTCGACCAAGAAACTAGCCTCTTTCTATGGAAAAATGCTCCACCACTTGTGCTCTTCCTGTCATCTACATTACCTACCCAATCAGCATCAATAAAAGGCTGCAATGTAAAATCATCAGATTTTTCATACCATAATCCATACTCTACTATTCCTTTCAGATATCTAAAAATTCTTTTCACAGTAGCAAAGTGTGTCTCTTTAGGATCTGCCTGATATTTAGCCACAATTCAAATTGCATTGGTAATATATGGTCTAGTGTGTGTCAAATATTGTAGACCTCCAATCATTGACCTATACTT
Organism: Thuja plicata; assembly: GCA_018584345.1. Classification (NCBI taxonomy): domain Eukaryota; kingdom Viridiplantae; phylum Streptophyta; class Pinopsida; order Cupressales; family Cupressaceae; genus Thuja; species Thuja plicata. Next base: position 291,960 of record MU228525.1, on the reverse strand, counting down.
AGTCTGCCCAACACTTTGAGTCTCATCATTTTTAGTTAGTTTGTTTCCTATTACCATGGGTGTACCAACAGATTTACAATCTTCCATTCCAAATTTCTTCAACATTTCTTTAAGGTACTTGGTCTGAGATATAAATATGTCATTTTTACTATGATTAATTTTCAAAACAAGAAAAAATTTCATTTCACCAATCATTGACATCTCAAACTCATTCTCCATTTCTTTAGCAAACTTCTTACTCATTTTATCATTTCCTCCAAAAATGATATCATCAATAAAAACTTCTATAATTAAGATTCCATCTTCATCGGTTCTTAAATACAAATTACTATCTGTATTACCTTTTCTAAAACCAAGATGAAGTATATGTTTATCCATTCTTGCATACCATGCCCTTGGTGCTTGTTTCAGTCCATACAGTGCCTTCTTCAGTCTGCAAACCATGTTTTCATCATCTATCAAAGGAAAACCATCAGGATGCTCAATGTACACTTCTTCTTCTAGATCACCATTCAAGAATGCTAACTTCACATCCATCTGATACACTTTGAAGTCTATATGTGTAGCATAAGCAAGGAATAGTCTCACAGCTTCCATTCTAGCAACAGGTGCAAATTTTTATTTTTAGTCTATGCCTTCTTGTTGTGAGTAGCCTTTACATACCAGTCTATCCTTGTTTCTTATCATCGTGCCTTCCTCATCCATTTTTTTTCTGAAAACCCACTTAGTACCAATCACATTCGTATTCTTAGGTCTTGGAACCAACTCCCAAGTATTGTTCTTCTTTATCTATTCTAGTTCTTCTTCCATGGCTTTAGTCCAAGATTCATCTTTACATGCTTCATCAATAGTCTTGGGTTCATCTTGAGAAATCAAACAAATCTCATCTCTAACTTTAGATCTAGTCATCATGCCTTTGCTTTAATCATCAATAATTTGATCTTCAGGGTGGTTTTTCTTGACATACCTTGGAGTCTTCAATGTCTCAGTAGCTTCTTCCTGTTCTTCTTCTTCAATCTCATTCTCAATCATCAATGGTCCTTCAGGTTCAGCAGCAACTTCTCTTGATTCTATAGTCTGACCACAATCATACATTCTTTCCTAAATTTGAAATTTCTCATCTATCCTCACATTGGCACTTTCAATTAGTTTCCTTAGTCTCAGATTGAAACATTTATATGCTTTACTCTTAGTGGAACAACCAAGAAATATTCCATCATCACTTCTAGCATCAAAATTTCCTATCTCATCATCTCTTTTGATATAATATTTACTACCAAATATTCTGAAATATTTCACAGTCGGTGTATGATCAAACCATAATTCATAAGGAGTTTTATTTGTACCTTCTCTGATCTAAATTCTTTTTAATGTGTACATAACAGTGCCAACTGCTTCTCTCTAATGAACATGTGATACATTTCCTTCTAGAAACATAGTCCTAGCAGCATCTAATATAGTTTTGTTTCTTCGCTCTACTATCCCATTCTGTTGTGGAGTTCTAGGAGTTGAAGTCTGTCTATGTATTCCATTTTCTTCAAAATATGTATTAAATAGTTCTGATGTAAAATCTCCTCCTCTCTCTGATCTCAAACATATCATCTTTAAACCAGATTCATTCTCAACTTTTACCTTGAATATTTTGAATTTGTCAAATGCCTCAGATTTCTCTCTCAAATATGTAACCCACATCATTCTAGAAAAGTTATCAACAAAAAGTATAAAATACCTTTCACCATAGTATGATCTTGTTCTTGTAGGACCACACAGATCTATATGCACTAGATCCAACTTCTCTTTTGCTGAATAGGCTTTTCTCTTGAAGGTGCTTCTAGTTTGTTTCCCCATAACACATTCTCTACACATAGTGTTAGATGGATTAACAATTTTAGGTAGATCTCTTAATTATTTTGTCATACTTGCCTTCACAATGTTGTCAAAATTAACATGACAAAATCTTTTGTGCCATAACCAGCTGTCAAAAAACTTTGCGATAAAACAAGAAGCTTCAGATGTGTTTAGTTCAAATACATTACCTCTGGATTTAGTACCAGATTCTATCTAGTCTCCTATTTTTCTCTTGATAGTACACTTTTTGTTTATGAAGTTCAGTTGATAACCCTTGTCCACTAGCTATCCAACACTCAAAAAAATGTACTTAAGTCCATCAACAAGTAATACATCATCAGTGTTAGTCTTTCCATCCAAAGAAATAGATCCAATTCCAATAATAAGTTTAGGAGTATTGTCACCAAATCTGAAAACACCACCATCATGTTTCTTCAAACTCACAAACTTATTTTTATGTCAAGACATATGATGTGAACAACCACTACCTATGACCCATTCAGATTTATTTTCAACTCGACATACTAATTATTTTTCCTCATGCATAGATTCATCATCCTTAATAGCAATGAATCCAATTTCATCAAAGTTATCATCCTTATCATTAGATATTCTTTCACTAGCATAATAACATTCCTTATCCTTTGAGAAATTAGACTTGAAAAATTTAGGTTTGTGATTTGGAATTCTTGTAGGACATCTAGATGCAAAATGACTGATCTTGTTACATGAAAAAAATTTCATAGGTAATTTTCTCTCAAACTTACCCTTACCTCTGTTTTCTCTTCTGGAAATCAGTGCAACAAATTTCATCTAGCTTTCTTTCTTCTTCCTATATCTTTTCCCATTCATCAGCATAGGCTCCAAGTTCTTCTTTTAGATCACTACTGCTTGTGCTTACATTTCCAGATAAGGTCTTCTTGTTCCTGTGCATGGTTTCCTTGAATGATGACTCTACTTTAGGTAAAGTGTCTCCCAATTCTATGGCCTCAAATGTAGTTAGTTTTCCAATCAACATCTCTCTGGTGAAGTTCGGTGTCAAAGGTGTGATCTCCTCTATAGCCTAAACCTTGGTTCTGTATGCAGATGTCAAAGATCTTAGTATCTTTGCAATTACTTCTTCTTCATTGTAAGTTCCTCCAGAGTTCCTAATACTAGTCACCACCTGAGTAATTCTTTGTGTTAATTCTCTGATGTTCTCATCTTCACTCATCTTTAATGATTCCATCTTTGTCTTCCAGTTTTCTAACTTCGCTTGCTTTGTAAATTTGTCTCCAACATATAGCGCTTCCATTCTTGTCCAAATTTCGTATGCAGAATCCAAGTCCTTTACTTCAATGAATTCTCCTTCTAATAGAGCACTAATTAAAGATTCCCTTGCAACCATATTACATGAAAACAACTTCTTATGATCTTTAGAATCCTTCTCTGATTCATCCTCAATCGCTAACTTTTATTTCTTCTTTGTAATCATCCAATAGTCAAGCTCTAGACACATCATATGTTTTCTCATCTTGTTTTGCCAACTGTCAAAGTTTTCAAGATCAAACTTCAGACTATCCTTCCTATAGTAAGGCATCTTCAGGATCACCTCAAGCTATTAAACTTTCTCTATGAAGACCAGTAGCTCTGATACCAATTGTTAGGAATAATAGTCCACAAGACAACTGAGAGGGGGGTGAATCAGTTGTGATATAGATTTTTAAAATTTATACACTATAAACCAAATCTATAAATGTAAATGATAACACAGTAATAAACAACACCAAAACACAATATTTGTTGTCGAGGAAACCTTGTTAAAGGTAAAACCCCGGTGGGAATTAACACCCACAAATAATGTAATGAGAGTATAGTATCCTTGTTAAAATATATTAGCCCTATTAGGAGCTTGTTACAACATTACAGTACATATTCCCTATTAGGAGATAGACCCTGTTAGGAGTCAAAGGAAATAGTAGGTGTTGGAGATTTTCTTCTGTGCAAATAGTTAACTGTATGTTTGTCATTGATGACAACATATAATATATAGCAGTGTCCTTTAAGCAATTATTAGTACATATTTTTTCAAGCCTTGCATGTTTATTTCCATGTTGTAGACATGTTCTGGTTGCTATGTGCATTCATGTAGATTTAGATAAGCAGTTACAGTGGAGTTATGTTAATATGTTTTGGCAGTTACAATTTCTGAAGATTATCTGTTAAGAGCCAAATTATTTACAGTGTTTCTTGAGTTGTGCCTATCTTCAGGATATGCATGTTTGTATTCATGTTTAGTTATGATTTAATGATGATTATCCAAAGGTGCTAAACATTTTCTAACTAAAGCATGATGTTTGAGTTAATTTGGTAGAGCCGACTACGAGAAGTGATGCGTCTATTCAGTTTGAGTTGCGCGGTCTTAACTTTGATTGCGTGATTTGTTAAGCCGACAAAGAAGTTTCTGAAATGTTTGCTATAGTCATTGTGATCTTATCCTTGGGAAGATACTTATAGTAGTTCATTTGATGAACGCTAGGTGTGAATGAAAAGAAAAGAGATAGAAAAATAATAGAGCAAAATGTCAGTTATTGTGGGACAGTAAAGACATTTCATTCATCAAGAAGAGATCTGTGTGAAGAAGTAGTGGAAGTATATAATACATTGGAACTGATCAAGATAGCAGGTATACTCAAATAGTTCATTTATCATATATAGTGTATATCTATTTTACTTAAGGTTGTATCCTTCACCATTTTAGCAGTGAGCTTTTGGACAGTGAGTCCTCACCCCTAACAGGGTTATTTGTAAAAGACTCCTAACAGGGTCAGACCCTTAACTAGGTCACTGTACTTATTGCATTGTAAAGAACAACTCCTAACAGGGTTTCAAGATCTTCTAACAGGGATAATTATACTCAAGTACATTTCTTTATGGGTGCTAATTCCCACCGGGGTTTTTACCTATTTGGTTTCCCCATAACCAAAATTGTTGTGTATTTTCTTGTGTTATCTAAATGTGTTAATGCTTAATTTTATTCTATAATTAATTGAAGGAAAAGAATTAAACTAGCTGATAACTAATTCACCCCCCCTCAGTTATCCTTTGGGAATATTTCAATAATTGGTATCAGAGCCAAGTTCCTTGGAGAGAAAGCCTAACAACTTAAGGTAGATCAAATGTCGTACTTCAGGAAAGAGAGTCGTAAGTTTGATGGAGAGAAATATCTTGAATGGAAGAACAAAATGATAACACATCTTCAGTGCATTGGACTTGAGATCTATGAAATTGCTACTCATGCAATTGATGTTCCCACTTTGAAAGACCTTGTAGAAGAAGACTCTACAATTAAACAAAAAGAATTATTCACTCAAAATGCAATTTCCAAGGAGGCCCTAATCAATGCCCTATCTGACAATGAATTTTCTGAGATCAAGAAGGCAGAAAAAGCATATTCAATTTGGAAATACTTAGAAGATTTGTTTGAAGGAGACATCCAGGCAAAGAATGCATGCAGAAAGACATGGAAGAAAAGATACAATAATTTAGAGATGCTACCTGAAGAAAACATTAGAGCTTACAATTAGAGGATTAATGAAGCAGTATCAGGTATTAGGAACAATGGTAGAGAAATTTTGGAGGATGATATAATAGACAAACTAATGACCACATTGACAATAGATTATGAAAGAAATATTAACATCTTGGATGAAACCATGAAATTCTCAAAGGACTTCAAAAGAGAAACCCTAATCAGCAAAATAGCTGCATTTGAGATATCAAGATTGAAGACAGAACCTAAAATGGAAACAACTTTCAAAGCATCAGTCCATGGTAAGAAATCTTTATGCAGCTCTAATAATAATGAGAAGGAAGAAGTTGATACTAAATTAGAAGAAATAATTGCTATGATTTTTAAGAAGGAAAGAAAAGGTAAAGGGAAATATGAAGGACATCTATCATTCAAATGTTTTTCATGCAACAAAGTTAGCCACTTTGCATCCAAGTGTCCTACAAGAATCAAGAAGTTCAGATCAGATTACAAGCCCAAATATACTAAGGAATGCTATCATGCTAAAGATGGTGTAAATGATGATGATTTAGGAGAAGATGAAATTTTATTTGTTGCCATTACAGACATTGAGAAAATGCTTGAGGAGATGGACATTGAAGATGAAAAAGAAGCACAAGAGTTAGCATTAGTTTCCAAAGCAGACATTAGAACAGACTGGATCATAGACAGTGGATGTTCACATCACATGATAGGTGACAAAGATAGATTTGTACATCTAGATAAGTACAAAGATATCATGGTTAGATTTGGAGTTAACACTCTCAAACCTATCATAGGCAGAGGATCTATCACCGTAGATGGAAAGAACAAGACAAATGATGTTCTTTATGTTGATGGTTTACATCATAACATACTAAGTGTTGGCCAACTGTTAGATAAAGGATATCAGTTGGAATTCAAGAACAACAAATGTATTATCAACAACAAAGAAGGATACATTATTGTATCAGGCTCAAAGACCAAAGGTAATGTCTTTCAACTCAACTTTGAAGTAATTTTTTTTGTTGCAAAAGTGGATGATAGTTGGCTATGGCACAAGAGACTTTGTCATATCAATTTTGACAACATAGTAAAGATAAGTAATGTAAAGGAAATAAGAGACCTTCCAAGTATTGCAAGACCAATTGATAATATGTGTAGGGAATGTGTGATGGGGAAGCATGTGAGGACCTCATTCAGGAGTAAACATAACCTTGCAGAGAAAAAATTAGATCTAGTACATACAGACCTATGTGGACCTACTCAAACAAGATCATATTATGGAGAAAGGTATTTTATTTTGTTTTCTGATGATTTCTCAAGGATGATGTGGGTTGCATTCTTAAAAGAAAAATCTGAAGCTTTTGAGAAGTTCAAAGTATTCAAAGCTAAGGTTTAAAATGAATCTGGATTAAAGATAAAATGTCTGAGATCATATAGAGGAGGAAAATTCACCTCTGAACAGTTTTATGATTAACGCAAAGAACATGGAATCAAAAGACAGTTAAGTGCACCTAGAACCCCTCAGTAGAATGGGATTGCCAAAAGAAGGAACTGCATAATACTTGACATAGCATGCACTATCATCATTGAAGGAAAGTTTTCCCATACCTATTGGAGAGATGTGTTCAATACAACAGTATATACTATCAATAGAATCCAATTAAGGCCAGCCACAGACAAGACACCTTATGAACTTTGGTTTTGTAATGTACCTACTATAAAATACTTTAGAATATTTGGAAGCAAGTGCTACATCAAGAGAGATAATAGTATTGGAAATTTTGATGCTAGAAGCGATGAAGGTATTTTTCTTGGTTACTCTACTAAAAGCAAAGCCTATAGATGTTTTAAACTAAGATTGAAGAAGATCATTGAAAGTACTCATGTGAAGATTGATGAGAAGTTTATGATTCAAGAAAGATACAATGAATGTGCTCCCATGATTGAAGATGGACCTAAACCTATCAATAAATACACAGTTATTGAAGAAATGTTTGACTATATTGATGTTTCATGTAACAACCTTGAACCAAGTCAAGAAGAATCACAGATTATAGATGAAAGTGTCACTCCTAAAAACTCAAAATACACATCCAAATACCACTCTAAGGAAGACATCATTAGAGATCAGAGCGCTAAAGTCTTGACAAGATCCAGAGCAAAAGGTTCAATCATTGATGAAGAGGTATGCTTACTTTCTCAAATTGAACCCTTAAGTGTTGAATATACGTGCAATGATTCAAATTGGAAAAGTGCTATGCAAGAATAATTAGATTAGATAATCAAGAATGATACATGGAAACTGGTCCCTAGACCTCATGACAAGAATGTGATTGGAAAAAAGTGGATATTCAAGAATAAGATGAATGAAGAAGGTACAATGGTAAGAAACAAAGAAAGACTGGTATGTAAAGGATGTGTGCAGAGAGAAGGAATAGACTACACTGATACATTTTCCCCTATGAGAGACTGGAAGCTATCAAGTTGTTTATGGCCTATGCAACATTCAAGAACTTTAAAGTATATCAGATGGATGTCAAGTCAACTTTTATGAATGGTGACTTGAAGGAAGAAGTTTACATAGAACAACCTAAAGGATTTAATCTATCAGACAAACCAGACATGCTATGCAGACTAAAGAAAGTACTTTATGGACTTAAGCAGGCCCCAAGAGCATGGTATGAGAGACTTGATGGTTAATTAACAAAGATAGGATTCATAAAAGGATCAAAAGATTGTAACTTATTCATAAGAGAGACAGATGAAGGATTACTACTTGTTGCTATTTTTGTTGATGAAATTATCTTTGGAGGTAATGACAAGCTTAGTGTAGAATTTGCCAAAGAAATGCAAAGTGGGTTTAAAATGAGCATGATTGGACCTATCAAATATTTTTTGGGATTGAATGTAAAACAAACAGACAAAGGCATATTCATAAATCAGTTTAAGTATGTGAAGGAGACATTGAAAATTTTCAAAATGGAAGACTGCAAACCAGTAAGCACCTCCATTATAACAAGAAGCAAGATTTCTAAAGATGATGATTCCATAGCAGTTGACACGACACTATACAAGTCTATGATTGGAAAACTCATATATCTTACTCAATCTAAACCTGATATTTCTAATGCAGTTGGCATTGTTGGAAGATTTGTAGCTGAACCTAAACAAAACCACTTAATGGAAATAAAAAGAATATTCAAATACTTAAAGGGAACTATAGACTATGGTTTATGGTATCCTAACTTAGAGAATGTACAACTTCATGTGTATACAGATGTAGATTAGGTAGGTTGTGTTGATGATAGGAAGAGTACCTTAGGAGGAGCAGTATTTCTTGGAGACAGATTGGTCACTTGGAAAAGTAAAAAGAAGAATTGTATTTCTCAGTCAATAGTAGAAGTTGAGTATATAGCAGCAGCATTGAATTTTTCTACAATTATTTGGATCAAATAGATGATTAAAGACTTTGGAATTCAGATTGACTATCCTATCATTATTCACTGTGATAACACTAGCACTATCAATATGTCAAAGATCCATGTGATGCACACAAAGAAAAAACACATTGAGATCAAATATCATTTTCTAAGAGAGAAAATTGCAGATAGAGAAGTAAAATTGGATTATGTGAGCACTAAAAAATAGTTAGCTGATATTTTTACAAAGCCTCTATCAAAAGATACTTTTGAGTATCTCAGGGAGAAGCTGGGAGTAATTCCCTTTCCTGAGTCTGATTAGAATTTGCAGCAAAGAACATCAGTCCTTGGTGACTAATGAATGCTTGACTACTCTACTTTTGGAGTAGTACCTGTTCTTATTTGTGTATGGCACCCTTTTCCATTGATGTCAAAGGGGGAGTATCAGTAAGGGGGAGCATATACTCTGGGGGATTACATAGTCATGAAAATAAAAACACATTCAAAGGAGCTATAGCAGTGAAGAGGAACCTTTGATGAGGATATTGAGAAGATTTTAAAAAGAAAGGAATCACTTTTGAGTTGATGGTGTTTTTAATCATATGTTTCCATCAATGTCAAAGGGGAGAATGTTGGAGATTTGCTTCTATGCAAATAGTTAACTGTATGTTTGTCATTGGTGACAACATATAATCGACAACAGTGTCCTGTAAGCAATTATCAGTACAGATGTTTTGGATCCTTGCGTGTTTATTTCCATGTTGTAGACATGTTCTAGTTTCTATGTGAATTCACGCAGATTTAGATAAGCAGTTACAGTGGAGTTATGTTAATCTGTTTTGGCAGTTATAGTTTCTAGAGATTATCTATTAAGAGCCGACTTATTTACAGTGTTTCTTTAGTTGCACCTATCTTCGCGATATGTGTGTTTGTATTCATGTTTAGTTATGAGTTAATGATGATTATCCAAAGGCGCCAAATGTGTTCTAACTGAAGCATGATGTTTGAGTTAATTTGGTAGAGCCGACTATGAGAAGTGACGCATCTATTTAGTTTGAGTTGCGTAGTCTTAACTTTGATTGCGTGCTTAGTTAAGAAGACAAAGAAGTTTTTGAAGTGTTTCCTATAGCCATTGTGACCTTATCCTTGGGAAGATACTTATATTAGTTCATTTGATGAACGCTAGGTGTGAATGAAAATAAAAGAGACAAAAAAAGAACAGAATGAAATGTCAGTTATTATGGGACAGTAAAGACATTTCATTCATCAAGAAGAGATCTATATGAAGAAGCAGTGGAAGTATATAATACATTGGAACTGATCAAGATAGTAGGTATACTCAAACAGTTCATTTATCAGATATAGTGTATATCTATTTTACTGAAGGTTGTAGCCTTCACCATTTTAGCAATGAGCTTTTGGACATTGAGTCCTCACCCCTAACAGGGTTATTTGTAAAAGACTCCTAATAGGGTTAGACCCTTAACTAGGTTACTGTACTTATTTCATTGTAAAGAACAACTCCTAACAGGGTTGCAAGATCTTCTAATAGGGATAATTATACTCAAGTACAATTGTTTGTGGGTGCTAATTCCCATCGGGGTTTTTACCTATTTGGTTTCCCCGTAACCAAAATTGTTATGTATTTACTTGTGTTATCTGAATGTGTTAATGCTTAATGTTACTCTGTGATTAATTGAAGGAAAAGAATTAAACTATCTGATAATTGATTCACCCCCCCTCTTAGTTATCCTTTGGGACTATTCCAACAATTGGCTCACTACCAAGGCACACTGCCCAAAGAAGGTTAAAGCCACCCTCAAGGATTTACAATCTACACAAGTGTATAAATAAAATACACAATCAGATTACTTTCTGCCAGTAACTATCTTTGTTTGATTAGTTCCAATGAGGTATCAACTCTTCTTGCATCCAAGAGTCAACAAGCTTCACAACTTTCACATATTCCTTCTCTTATTTTCTCTATCACACTTCTCCACAAGAATATATCTTCCATATATACCCTTGCACAATAGCTTATTAGGTCGGCCAATTTAAGCTTTCCTAATACATAATTAATTAGGTTGGCCAATTAAGGCTTTCCATCATACAAATAATTACATAGCCCCTTGCTAAGATACAAATGGTATCTAAGACAAGTATACAACATTTAAAATTCATTACATATATTTCCAGATCCTTAATTCATGCTCACAATTAATTCCACATGCTATATGTCTGAAGTCAGCCAGGAAATAGGTCTTCTCTAGAGTACACACCATAGCTAACGTCATCAGTATTCAATCAACAATCAAACACAACCCATTTCACTAACATATGTTGACCGATGATCAATAGGCTTGCAAGTTCTAAAATATTTCCATCAAAGAGATATACCCGAACCACAGAGAGCTGCTATGTCCATAATCACAGTTGCAGTCCAAAAAACTAGTCTTCACCAAATGAACTTTAACATCCACATAATGTCACATAAAGTCAAGCGACCTTAGGAGTAAGGTCAGGACACATCCTTCTGCATAAATACAACTTTGATCCTTCTGAATCATCCGTATAGTGTCCGTACACTCATTCCAGTTAAGTAGTTAGTCTATCTTCTCCATAGAAGTATATGTTGACATCAGTGACAAAACATGAATATCAACAACATGATCAGTAACCAAAACTGATATCATCCAATGCCTATAATTGATAAAAAAGATGAGAGTGAGAGGTCTTCATTTCCTTGATCATCTTCTCTCATTTATCCTTTAGATGCTCAAGAGCCATATGCTCTAGTGTGATCCTGGCATGCATGTCGTAGATGATGTCTGCTACAGACATCTCGGGATGGCAATTAGCTATCTTTCCAAACTTATGTGCTATTGCAAAAGAGTGAGGTTTGGTCCTATATCTCGGAAACCTCTTCTCAAAAATTTGATTCTTCTTCCCAAATTTCTTGTCTTAACCTTTTGATTTCAATTATCTTCTCATAATGTAATTTGATTGCATTTCCATATGTTGTTAGACTTTAAGCACTTGCATTTAGATCGGAATCAATCTTTTCTATCTTATCACTATTTTCCTTAGTAAATTTCTCCAAAGTGCATAGCTTTTGAATTAAGGAAATGACTTCAGTAATGATTGGATCTAATTCATTTGTTAGTTCTGAAAGCTTTACCTTATTTTCTGCCACTTCTTGGCTAATATTTTTTGTCAATTTGTGTTGGAAATTTTGTTCTTCTCATTCCTCAATTGCCTTTTCTGGATCCATATTCTATGTTTTGATGGCATCGGTGAGAATGAAAAGTTGATCTAGAATGGGGGCATTGTGATCAAGATCAATGTTAGGAACTATCTGTTGTAGGATAACTCTTCTATTTTCCAGCACTAGAGAATATTAGCTTTTCCTGCACTGCTTTCCTTTGACATATCTCTCCATATTCCTATAATAGATTCATAGTCCAATGTGGGTGCATCACACTTTGGTATTTCATTGATTTCATCAATTGTGACTTCCAACTTACTCTTCTTGGTTTCCTTCTTCTTCTTTTGTGATGCACGTGTATGCAAAACCATTGCAAGTTTCTCTGCTTGGTTTGATGTGCTAGAGGAAGGCTTTTGTGGTGTTGTACCTTTTTCTTTCTGCTCGGTGTTTTCCTTTTGGTTGTTTGAGGATGTCTCCTTATCTACCTTTTGTGTATCTATATCATCGCCTTTGGTGTCCTTAGGTGTGGTATCAACTATCTTATCTTGTTCACCTTTATCTTTTTTCACTTCATCTATATCTTTAATTTGTGCATCCTTGTTGGTGTGATCTCCACCTTTTTTTTCTCCACTGATGACTACCTGATCATCAGTTGTATCCTTCTTTTCATCAGATGCATCTTTTTGTTCATCATTACCCTTATTCTCGAGTATTCTTGCTTCCTTCTCTGTTGATTTCTCCTTTCCCGAGATAATGTTGATAGCTTGTATCAATGGTGGTATATGTCCTGGTGTGCCAACCTGTGCAAAATCTATTGTAGTGTCATGTTTGTTGATTTGGTCATTGACAACAGTGACATCTTCATATTTTTGTATCTCATCTATAGGATCTACTACGGTAACATCAATAATTGTATTATTGGGCCATGTCTCATCTGCAACATCCATATCATTTTTTCCTTGAGTGTTTAATGATTTTTCATTAACATCTTCATCAGTGACAATAATATGTTCGGGGCTCTGTTTATCCTGATCATGTTTGTCCTGTTGCTTGTCGGTAAGAGCAATTTGTGGCTCGGGACTTGTATCCTTTTTAGGTATATCAAGTATCTTAACTTTGGTGAGAACATTTTGGAGTGGTTCTTCATCATAGCTTCAATTTTCTCCATTTTAGATTCAGGAGGCATGACAAAAACTAGGGCTCTTTCCCTAATCTCTTTCTCAGAGTGTAATGCAAAAATCCATCTTGCCGACAATCTATCTGAATTTATTTTGGCATATTATCTACCAATTGTATTGGAACATATTTGAATATACACATCATTTTGATAATTTCCTCTTCTATTTTATTTTGATCCTCGGGATCCAACGTTATCCATTTCTTAATCTTGCAATCATTTATTGTACCCGATTTGATAATTGAAGCACATACCTCATCAATAGTTTCAGGAATCTTACTCTTTTCTTTTTGGAAAGATTCATCCTCCTAAGTATCTTCGATATCTTCCTTGGTTAGGATTAATTTCCTTCTCCTCTTTGGTGTTGTGGTATTTTTTTTTTGAGGTTTTCTTTTTTAGGTCCTTACTTAACCTTTCTTGATCGGTGAAGGACTTGCATCCTTTACTATCTGACTCTTGGTCCTAGTTGCAGAAATAGTCCTTGGTTTCTTTGCTAGTGGAGGAGGTGGTGTATCAGAATCTGTGGACTCTGAGTCACTCTCCTTATCAGCTTCACTGATAGGTGACTAACCCTCAATTTCTTCTTTCTCTTCAGTTTCCTCTTCATTCACCAAAAAATTCTTGTTTAAGTTGATAACCATCTTGTCTTTCTTCCAATCAATTTTCGTCACAACTAAGCCAGTTTTTATCCTTTCTTTAGCTTCCTCATAAGTTTCAAGCTTGGGTTGTGATTTTTCTAATGGCTCATTTATCAATGCCTCAATAGCATTTGATGCTTGATCTATGTTTACCTCATAATCAAGTCGATCCAGCCATGTTGTTCTCAATGTAGCTGGCTTGATGTAGGTGTTGTTAGTGTCTACCATAAAACAAATGTCAGTCTTGAACTTTTCAATTAACTATTCTGAAATCCTTACTCTCTTCTTCATTCTATAATTGAATCCAGCAAACTATTCATCCATGACTGATTTAAAATTATCTCCTAGTGATTTGATGAACTCACTAATATGTATGGTCACTGGTCTTGTAGTGTCCCATTTGACATTTCCTATGGATGGGAAGGATTCTTGGAAATAGAAGAATATGCACATGATGAGTGAACCAAAATCACATGAGTTGGACTTTGCAGTCCTTATTGTCTTCATGTTCTCATCCAATTGTCTTAGTAGAAGTTTTGATACATCCAACTACAGTCCCTTCTTGACAATCTTGTATGTTGTATCCACTGCTCTAGATGCAATACTGTTCATCTTTCTAGCTTGAAAGAACTTGTATCCTATGACACATGCTCAAAATTTCATTTCATCATCTTTGATGGTGGATACTTTTAATCCTCTTCCATCCCATGTTTATCCTGTATTCTTCTCAATGTAAGCTTTAGGTGGGTGCTTAAGTGTCTTTACCTTATCGGTTATGGGATAAGCAGTAACAATGTGTATAACATCCCTGCTTATCGGTTTTGGCTCATCCAGCCATAATTTTTGGTCATGTATTCTACTTAGTACTAACCAAATCCATTTGGTCTTGAACTTCTTTGGGAACCATAGGCCATTTGAGAGCCCTTTTACCTCAATGTGTTTATGCTCTTCCTTGATAGTGCCATCATCATTGCAAAGCTTTTTCAACTTCCAGGTCTCCTATTTCTGCAATCTTACAGTGTATATAAGCTCACATGTCTTCAACAAGAAAAAACCTAGCTGGAATTCTTGAGAATTCACCAGCATTGTCGGGTTGTCAAGCAACCTCTGGACATATCTTGTAATGAGGTTCTTCATAGGTTGCATTCTTGATTAAATTGACCTTATTATTTTTATCATTCTTGAGCTTAGAGGTTCTAGACGTAGTTGCCATTGATTCTAAAATTAGGGCTTTTTCCCATAAATGAAAGTAGAGTTCTCGGTTATCTTTGTTAGTTACTTAAACCTCTGTAGTTGTTAGGAATCTGTTTGGAGTTCAAGGAGTCAAGTTGTAGGCACTCTACAATCGGGTTGTTGTGTGTTCAGGTTTTTCTCTTCTTCTTCGCTCTAGTCTTTGTGTGAAAAATGAAACCCTTCTGTCATCTATTTATAGCTTTTTCCCTATGTTGAGTGATTAATGATCAACCACTTCTCGGTGTGTGAAGATGGAGTCATTGGGTGATACACAAATAACATTCTTGGTGAGAATGTGATGCTTCAGCGAAGCTGTCATCTTGTTACATTCACCAATGGATTTTGGTGTATGGCGAAGACAACATTGTCAACTTACATGATTACCGACGGATCTCAATTTATACTAGTGACTTAGCCCTTATGTGTTAACCGATGATTCTTGGTAAGTATAGACAGCTTATCTTTGTATGTACACCAATGCATTTTGGTATGTTTTGACTGACGGGATTGAATTCATAGAATCATAACAAGTAATACCATAGTGCATCTTTAATCATGGTGATTGGATATTTTAACTATGCATAATGGAGCTGATGCAAAATATAACTTGGTATAATGCAGTCCATGCTTACTTGTTCTACTTAGGTGGGGGTGGTGATGTCATCAGTTCCATTGGATAAGGTGTCACCAATTGCATTGCTCAGTCCAACTTCATCAATTTTTGTAGCTTTCCTCCACATTTTGTTTCTCATCTTCCCGATGTCTTCAATGGTGTTTCCATTGGCAAAGGTGCTTGTCTCTATCATTCAGTCTCTTCAGTAATCTTTCTTCTGATGACTAACTTTATAACAGTCTAGACATGCCATTATGGGGTTATTCCAGCTCCTATACTTTCTTGTCCATTGTCTCATATAGTTTGTAGCTATGTGACCAAATCTACCACATGTTGTATATTTTTCCCATGTATTGTAATCCCAAACATATTGGTTACCGACTCTTTTTGGTTGATAAGAATTTTCTTGATCTTTAGGCTTCTATTCTTTCTTTTTCTTCTTCCAACATTCAAGAGATGTGCGCCCATGCATTTTACAAGTAGGACAATATTTTTCCATGTAGGTTTCCTTCTTTGGTTGTTTCACCTAAGATTTATATTCATATGCTTTATGTCCTTTCTTGTTACATTTATAAAAAATTCCTATGAATGAAGATGTGGACTTAGGAAAACCTTTAATTTTTCTACTGGATACATTTGATGTGTGGCTATGCCTTCCACAGTGATTGCATGTCAGCTTTATTTGTCTTGGATTTGTGTACACATTCTTTGGATCAGCTTGGTTGGTTGATTCTCCGTTCTCGGTATAGCCTAGTCCAGTATTATTGTTGACTCTTCTTTGTCCATCAAGAAAATCATCCATCCTCTTCTTTCTTTCTTTAGCTCTCTTGATTATTTCATTATGCTATTGCTAAATTGTCACTTCATGTTTCAGCTTTTCATTTTTTTCTCTTAGCTCACCAATAGCTTCTATTCTTTCAATGAGTTTTGTATTCATTCGGTTTTCTTCTTGACTCATAAGAATAATCTGATTTGTGATTTCACGATGATGTTCTGTAAGTATTTGTATTTCTGACTCTTTCTCTTGTAGCATTTCAGTAATCTTCCTCTTGTCATCAATAGCTAGTGTTCTTTCTTTCTCAGCTTGTCTAGCATTGTTCATGACATCAATCATTCTTACCATATGTGTCTCTTGACCGATTTGCAGAGATTTCACTTGTCCAGCCAGATGTTGATTGATTTCATTCAGACTTGTGATGCTTTCTTCAAATGTGTTTGATGCTTTGCTAGTTGTAGATCTTGAAGATTCAAATAGATCTGGTATCTCTTCTTCATAGTACTCTATTTCATTACAGCAAGATGTCATAATCTTTCTTTCATCCAACAGCTGTCTCATCTTGATTCTATCTTCTTTGTACTGCTCATAAAAGATCTGAATTTCTAGCTTCTGATTCTCAATACTTTTGTCAAGCTTGTACTTCTCCATTGTATGATATTTTCTCTTAAGTCTTTAAAAGTTTCCAAATAAAGAGATCTAGCTCTGATACCAATTGTTGGAAAAAATGGGAAGTATGTACTGAGAGGGGAGGGGTGAATCAGTACCTCTAAAACTTTTAGTTAATTAACCTTTAACCTTATGTAATCAAATATTTTCTTTATCGATCATATATGTTGTTCTTTCTTTATGAATGATATCAATTCATAATCTTAATTGTATGTATACATTCCTAGAAACATTCATGAAAGAAATAACACATCACACAAGATATGGTAACGTAGAAAACCCCGGTTAGAAGGTAAAAATGCGGTGGGGATGACACCCATAAAAACTTCACTATCTACAAATTGGAAGGGGCTGGTTAAGGCTTACAATTTTGGTCAATTCTGATGATCTACCCTATCAGGAGTATTATGTGGAGACTGGTTAAGGTCTACTATGTTAAGATCTTTAGCAACACTATTTAGTGTGCACTCAGTTAAAATATTTACAATAGGATTGTTAAATCCACCTTTCTTGAAAATATTTCTTCTATTTGCTACACTTGTTAGAATGCAGACAAAAATACTCATTGACCTGAGTGTATGCAATTTTCAATTGCTGATTACAGATCCATTAAAGTTTACATGTACAAAGTATCACCTAATGTGATTGATTAATACCTCTATTGCTCAATAGCCTTGGTTCTTGATAACCAAATTCATCTTTTCTTGTTCTTCTTCTTGAAACTCTCATTCTGATCCATAGATGTGCTCATTGGCTGCAATCATCCTCTCATAATCCTTTAAATGAATGATTACACATCTATTTAAACAATAGATTTAACCTTTTTAGTTTCACGTATTACAACTTAACTCTATGATCAAAGGTTTACAACTTGCCCTTGATCTCCTAGTTTGCATGTTTTTAATCAGTTAGACTGATTAAAACAATTACAATTATGTTTCTTGTTCCTAAAGAAATGGTTTTAAAAAAAATCTAAACTCTAAATATAGAATATAACTATTTTATCTGACGTGGAAGTCAAATCCACTTTTCTTAGGATATAACTGACTTTCGGTGTCTGATGCTCAATTTGCTATGAAATCAATCAGTCTGTCTATCTTTCAGTGTTCCTTTGTTGAACTGTCTGTCAAATTCCCTTGCTTTGTCGAGTTCCTCTATTTCTTCTCTTTCATTTTATAGTGTAACCTGCTTGTCAGGTTCCTCTGTATCATATTTGGGTTGTACTTTTAGTTTACAGAGTTAAACTTGTGTCGTCGAGTTTCTCCATACTTAGTACTTTTGGTATGAACTGAAACTTGTCTTTCGGTGTACTGTAATCGACAGTTCAAAAAACTATTTTCTCTTTGCATACTAATGACAAAATTATGTCATTAATGATTTGACTCTTGTTTGGGATGTGATAGAGTCATTATAAAAGAGTGATGAAACTGAGATAATGAGATCAAGATAATCTAATCTGTACCATTGAACTATCAATGCTAAATAACAACTGAATTGAAAAAGAGGGATAATCCTAGATGTTTGAGATTTCACTAATTCTTTGTTATCTCCCAAAATGTACATGCTGACCTTTTACACAACACAAAATAATTTTCCACTATTCTAGACCAATAAAATAATGTGTACTAATAGAGGAACCCAGACTATTTTCACAGAATAAGTGCAGAGATCTTTGATCAATTTTGGCAAACTTTTGTTGTTTGTGGTAGAACGTAGGATCAATTGCAGAAAACTTCTGGCAATTATGGAAATAAAATATTCAATTAAGGTAATAAACATGTCAATTGTGGCAAACTTCCATCAATTGCGGCAACATATGTCAGCCTTGAAAATTTGATTGCAATTTTTTCAAGTTTTCTGATAAATAAACTTTAGAACAGTGAGGTAATATGTTTTCTAGAATAGAATGTTGTTGACATCCTAGACACTCAACATGTTTGACTCAATTTGAACAATGAAAACAATTGTCTTTGTCTCTATTCTTAAACAATGAGTGTATGTTTTGTAGTCTTGAAAAAGACCCAATTTTTACTGGTAAAGCACAGATACACACAAAATCAGACAATCTTATCCTAAGGAATTGGATTAGTATTCAAAATCTTTGGCTAATAGCTTGGTATCTCTTCAACTCACACAAAAGTGTCACCCCTGAGAGGGCAGCCATGTTTTTGCCTTCCAGGAGAGCTATGAAGAATATGATGAAAGGAGACTACGCAATGAGAGCTCCAATGTCATATTATCAACTTTAAAATACTCAAGGAGATACAAATGGTGAGTGTTTTCAGGAGAGAATCTTCGCCCTCCTTTCACTAATATTATGAATACTTTAGGAGGTGAACTGGGTAAGAAACTACTCTAAGGATTCTAGTAAAAAATTTCATTCGTAGCACCCCCTGTAGTCCTACAATTAGGATTAAGGCCTATAGCCTACAAGTAACCTAATATTGGAGTCTCAAAAGAAAGATTTAGGCCTCTCATCCCTATGCATACCATAATATATTTCATTGTAGTCTCGTAAACAATATTGAGACATGAATGCCCTACTAGCGCCAAAATAAACACAGTCCTCCAAGCAGGATTGAGGCCTCTCAGTCCTACATCTATTGTAGCATTCAGAATAGAAGTAACCATGTCCTCTGAGACTTTGGTCTCAAGGATACTTTTGGTTATAGTGGGTTAGAATGGCCAGGTCCGCATGTTCCCACTTGAGTTGTTCCCGTGAGATTTTTTACTCAAACATCAGGCTTGCTAAAGGTTAATGCATAAAAGTAAATGGATAAAAATTAAGGGTCTAGATTTCTGATCACCCTCAATGGGTGAGAGAATAATCTCCTACCATAAATACTTCTCCTAAATACATCAGACACACATTCATTTTAAAGTCCCAAACTGAGATGTTCCTGTTACCAATTTTTCTTGTATCCCTCAGTTCTAAAAGAGATGCGCGAACAAGACTTGGGGATATTCATCCAACTCACATGAATCTTCTTCTTCCTATAAACTAAGGGGCAAGAAAAGGATAATTGATGAGGATTTTATCCTCCTACTTTGAGCTCCACACACTCAGGCGGGTGCACCTAAAACATAACCAATCTTTGCATACATAAACACTCTCTATCTGAACCCCATTATGTAGATGCGATTGTGCATAGTTATTAGACTTGTATAAATGGGAATCCAAGATTCAACCAATCTTATACAGGATCCTGCCTGCATAAATTTTCTAAGAACCAGGGAAATGGTCAATGTTACAATAAGGATTAGATCCTTCTTCTCTTCGAGCTCTAAGCTCAGGCAGGCTAACCCATGAATTCACTTCTTCAAAGAATCACCAAAAGAGCTTGTATTCTACAACACAAGACATGACATGTATGCAATTCAATAGAAAGTAAAGGTGAATTAATTTAATGGATTGATGATGATAACTACAAGACAAGAAAGGACCAGTGCCTTATCTATTGGGCAATAAAGTCAAGTTAATACACTTCCCCAGAAAACCCTCCAACTCCAAACACATAGAAACCAAGTGAAGTTCCTTACAAATCACTCTTCTAAATCCAATACCCGGACATCAAATTCGTATGCAAATCTTAAACCCTCAGATTTTTCCTCTAAGAATTAATCTCTCCTTGAAAGAAACACATAAACAAGCTCACGACTTCCTTGCAACCAATGCATTACAATGCCTTGCTGATTAACACACAAGAATTAAAACAAGACATACAAAGACATCAATGAATATTGCATAGGGATCCTATTGTGCTTTATTGAAAAATCATCTAATTCTATACATTTACAAGACAAAGTAACTCAAAAAATGAATACTCAAGAGTCAGAAAACTGCCCAGTTGTGTAAATTTTTCAACATTCTTGTTCTAATGGAGAAAAATCTAGATATAGGAGAAATGGAGAAACCATTTTGGTCACCAACACCTGTATATCCCCAAGAAAAATATCTTCTTCCTCAAGAAAATCTGATTCTTTTCCTATAGCTTCTTCTTGCCTGTAATCATTTCTCTAATCAATTTTTATTCCAATCCAGCTCTCTAAAAAATCAGATTTTAGTCTTTGTGAAAAATTCCTCCGTGAATGCTCCTCTTTCAGCTTTGCAATAAATATTTCTCATAACTATAATGCAAGACTATATTAAACTTGCACATTACTTTAATCTTTTCAATTTACTTTTAAATCTGCACCTTTTCCAGTCTTTAATTCTCCTTTTCCTCTTTATGCCCAAAATTGACCAAATTGCGCCACTTGGCATGCATTGGTTGGCTTCTCTTAACTGGCTGTGCAAGCTCCTCCTTTAACCTTGGTCTTCTAAAAGACTTGGAGACAACTTAGTCTCTCAGTCTCTAACAGATTTACTTAACCATGATTTTACTTAGAGACTAAACACAAGCCCTTGATCTTAATCTTGATCTGACGGTACTCTCTTAGTCTCGTAAGGAAAGACACTTAACATTTTTCTCGTGGAGACTTTGTGACTATGGTTAGTTGACCTCCATTCGTTTGATCTCAGATTTTATTTTCTAACTACGGCTTTCTATCGTGACTACCCGATAGCATAGATGCGTGATCTCTTAAGCCCTGGTGGTTAACTGCAATCGCTTTGCGACTTCACACGTGATTAGTCTGGTGGCTAGTCACAAAGTCTCCACAGTTATCTCCTCTAACTGCTAGCATCTCTTGACTGCGTGACCTTTTTCCACATGTCCACCAAGCTACCTGTCGTAACAGCCACTTGTCTATAAAATTTGGTATTTTTTGTCACTAACATGTTTCCCAAGGCACCATCTGTCACCTGCATGCATGCGTGAAGAGACGTTCCTGTTCTGCTTCGCATTCTATTATGTTTGCGCTCTTCCTTATAATAATCTCACATTTCACCTCTGGGAGCAACGTGGGACTAAAGTTCTTAATATTTTATAAAGCCTGTTCACCTTCTGTGTTCAAAATATGGGGCCCACCTGTGCATGCAATCCTCTAGCCAAGGGGCCCGCCAAGGAGCCTCTTGGCTTTTTACTTATTACATAACATAAGTTCTGGCATATAAAAATATTTGAAAAAAATAATCCTAGCAAATGTGGTATAAAATCTTTTTGCATTTTCAAGTTTTAAAACCTCCCCCCATATTGCGCAGTGCTTCAATGTTAATGCTCTATCCTCCCTCTTATATTACGCAGCCTTCTAACAACCTCCGCGCAGATTTTAAGAACTTTGCCACTTGTAATTTGTATTGAAATGCTTTCACCTTTGTGTTTCCCTGCGCAACAACTCTCTTCATGAATTAGTGCAGGCTCTATGCATTTTCACTTTCCAATTGCTATTTGAAAAGCTTGTTTTATTTTTGGATTTATACTGCGTAGCATCTTGATGGTTTACCACTTGGTTTTACACCTGCCAAAGCATTCAATGGAATTTGACAAATTTTCACTCCTTTATCTAGCGTGTGGCTCCATCTTCCCTTGTTTTTTGCATTGCGTGAGATGTAGAAAATGTTGGTGACTTAGTTTAATGTCAACTTGCATTGCATATGCAATATAAGTTTTTTTTTTAAACTCCCATGCAAATCAGCGTTGAGCAGTCCTCCAAATATATTGGCGTCTGAAGTTCTAACAGTCCTCTACCTTACGCAACTTCTTGCTGGTTTCTTCTCCTCTTCCACATGTGGGCTTTGTCTCCCTTGTTTAGTGAATGTGTTGGCTCCTTCTGCAGTCCACGTAGCATGCCACAAACTTAGCTTTAATGCCCCTTTGGATATGTTGTGTGGGCTTTTCCTAATGCTTTTACTATTTAAAATTTTTATTTTCTCCATACAAATAGTGTGGGCTCCATTTTACTCATCCACACAAGCTTTACCATCTTACACTTACACATTACATTGTTTTGACCCCTTTTAAAATAGTTTATCACCATCTGTTTTGGCTTATCCTTGATTTATTGCACAGAGTAATGTAATACAAATACAAATGTATTTGAAGTTTAACTCCTTCCATTATGTTTAGTGTGGGTTCTCCATTGGATTTCATCTACAAATTGCACATGTTTTGATAGATTCTCATCTTCTTTTATGTCTACGCATGGCTTTCAAATCAATGTGCTGGAGTATCCTTCTTTATTGCGCAAGTTACGCTGTCTTGTTTTATACTTGTCATAGTGCATTTGCTACTTGAAAATTTTAACAGTTTCTAACTCCACCATTCAATGCACAACCACTTTGCTCCTTCCTTGCATAGATCTTAGGGATGTTTTGTTTCCCAAAAATTGATTTATAACATTGGCTTTTGAAAGTTATTAAAAACCAAACAAAACATAACCTTCCTTCTCTTGGACACTGCGCAGACCATACATTGAATAAGCTTCCATATTGAATTCATTTTCATTTTGAAATGGTTCATTGATTCCTCATTTCTTTCACAGTCAGCTTGATTTGTGTACATCCATCAGTACCATTATTTAAATCTCAAAATATTTTAAATAATAATATGCTTTTTAAGGCTTCACATGCTAAGCATTGGACCTCATAAATAAATGACAAGTCCCTGAAATTTTGGTTCAATGATTTCCACTTCTTGAAAGCCACTTTATTTTTGAAAAAACAAACTTAATTTATCATGTAATTTGGACCTGAAAACACTGAACTAGAGATCACTTAGAACCAACATGTATACGTCTGCAGACTTGTCCCTCAAATAGAAAACGGCCTCAAGAACTAGTCTAAAAAAATTGATCAGAAAACATCATATATTCATGCAATCTAAACCTATGCTCTATTTCAATATGTGAATATGCATGCCAAAGGGATTTTCCATATTCAACTCCATGTACAAGGAGTAACGAATCAAACTTGGCACTTCATAAAATATTGTGCAAGTACAAACATCAAAAACAACAGAAATTGCACTTGGATTAGCCTTTGCAAAAATAGAAAAACATACCTTGAGGCCTAACCACTGAGCCAGGTACAAAATATTCACATAGAGAGTACAATACTCATTTAGAAACAGTCATCTGATAACAAGTTACCATCCTTTGAAAATGACTATTCAGTCAACTTTATTCTGACCCACACTGGAAAAATACATAAATTGCTCTTGATTTTGACTTTGAAAACTTAACCAAAGACACCCTCAGAGTCTGATCCTTCAAACATAGATCCACTTCCACATAGTGAACATGAATCTTCAATTAACTTACTTCGATGATTAACTGGCCAATTACTACTGCATCTCAAAATCAATCATTTAAAAACTTTCGGAGTGTTAACACAGTAAAATGGAGAAATCTGATTTAGAATCACCTGAGAAAGATGGTCAAATGGATTGACCAAAGTCTAGAAATATCTAGGTAAGTACATCTCCATGTTTTCAATATAGGGGAACACTCAATTCTTCAAAATATTGAATTGGATGTAACTTGTAGGACCTCAAAGTAGGCTAGTCATAAATCTGCATTTTCACACTGGGAAAATGAATAAGATGCAAACAGAATGACTTTGGCAAACTAATCAGCCGACTTCACAGGGATATGAAAATTTGCATAGAGGCTCATTTTCATGCCTAAAATACATGGGAACTCTCCTTAATGTCTTTCCTATCCATCTAGTTGAAGATAAAAAATAGTTAAAGTAAGTCACCTAGATAAAATCAGCAAATGTGCAAAATGCAGATTTAGGTAAACACCTCCAAATGGCCATCTCCAAAACAAATCAAAACTAAAATTTGAGAGCTGAAACCCACTATACTTTCTTAATGAAAGGTGTTGAACCCATTCCCCTAGTTGTCTCTAATGAAAATTATCAAGCTTCTTTTTACAAGCATCCAAAATAGGCCTTTCACAAAAGATTTTAGGGCAGCAACCTATACTTATAGAAAATTTCAGTATAGTCACTCTAAAATGTACCCAAAATTTTGGAGTTCCAACAGTGGCTCTGAATGAGGATGTGTGCCCTATGTGGGCATGCAGAGAACTTTGGAATCTCGTGGTTGAAGCAAACCATTCACAAAATAAATCACACTTTCTTTTCTCTCTTATTTCTCCTTTTTCTTATATCTCTTCTCTCTTTCAAAAATTGGAAACTCTTTATTGTAGGAAAACACACCGCACAATTGGAAGGAAAGGAAAGGAACTATACAAGCAAAAAAATTTAAAAAAGGCCTCAAACCTTTTCACAACTGAAATCAACACTTGCCTCTATCAAAAATTTGATTTTGTTCTTGGCATACACATATCAAAATGAAAATGTACATGTAGAGCTGCTGTTCAAACTCACAAGGAATCATAAAAATGAATAATACCTTATTTTCAATTCCTTTCATACCTTTAGAATTTCTTCCATTGGATTCAGCATAACCAAAAGTATGAAACTCATTCTTCACATCAGCAAATATAAGAAAATATGAACCATGACAATGAGGAAATGCATCACCATAAGAAACATCAAACTCCACTTTCATTACCCCCTCATTATCCAGTTGATCCATAAAGAAGCTAAATGACTCATACTCACATAAGCCATGAATACCAAAATGTGGAAAAACTTCACAATGGAAAGACATATCAGCATGTTCCTCAAAACACGGATTGAAAACCTCCTCCATTTACAAATTACCCACATGGTCACAAGGAGCCAGCTGATCAATATCATAATCCTGCTCACTACATGGAACAATGGACCCATCAAATGCAAGTTCAAATAAATAATAATTTTATATCTTAGGAAGAGATACATTCTAATTTCTTACTCGATATTGACATATTTTTAACATCAAAATCAGAATAAATCAAATCTTAAAACTCAATGCATTCCTCACACAATGGATTAACAACACCATTTTTTTCTCCTATATGAACATGGTAGAAAAGATATGGCTGATCCATACCAATGCCCTCATCAAATGCATCATTAGTAAAAGCTATGAAGACATTAGTACCCCTACTATCATTATCACTTTCAGCATATGATTCAAAATCAGAGATATCACTATAAGTAGATTCAACACCTCTATTATTAGGCAAAGAAGTGGATGAAAAATTCCTACTACCTTCTTCAACCAAAGGAGATGGGGAAGGACACCAATCATCCTCAAGTTTCTCATTATGTGTAATATTTTCATTACACAAACAATTCATATGCTGAAGTTGGTCATCATTAAATGAAGGGATTTCAACAACACACTCATCTAGCACTTTACCCTTTGACTGAAAAGACTCAACTAATTAATCTTCATTCTGATTTTCATTCATAATATCATGATAAATTTGCAAGATAGTACCATAATCCATCTCATAAGGAAGAAAATCATTTACAATCCCTCTTTCCTTAAATTTTGACACCAAATCCACTTCAAATCTCTTAATACCAAACTCATTTGTATCACGCTGATGTAAAAGATTATTTTTAGAATTGGTGAAGATACTCTTACCTTCACATGTTGATTTGCATTCACTTCCATGAATTCTCTTATCTTCCCATGCTACAGTAGGCTCACATAAAAAAAATGAATAAACATCTTCCAGCATATCATTCTCTTGTGAAACATAGGTTTCAGCATCCTCATGATCGTCATAAGAGTGTAAAACACATACATCCTCTTCAACATTCAAAACAATGTTAGTATAATTATATCTAGGATGAAAATGAGAGAGTATTTCTGATATAACTTTGTAAGGAAAAGACTTATTGAGAAAGTCACCATCATAAGTATTTGATACATCATCCATTGCTACCATTTCTTGGACATGCATTTCTATCATCATTAGAAGTTTCCTCCATATGCAACAAAGGATCATTAACAATATATCTATTCAAATCTGAATTCAAGACCTGACTAGAGACCAAAACAGAGGTATCAATACCCCTACTTGGAGCTGCAAATTTATCATAATACTCTTGTTCATTCTCAAATGTATTTTTCCAGCAAATCCCTCTAGAGAAATGATTCTTTGGCAATCCGTACTTGGCATTATTTTCAATCTCTATTGCTGTCCTAAAAGCCTGATGCAAAGTATTAGGTTCCTTGTCTCTCAACCTATAACTCATCTTCTTTTCAAATGCATCAAAGTAAACCATAACAAACACATGGTCTTGAGGTCTACTGCTTTCAGGTATTTCATGTAAAACTCTTACAAATCTAATATTAAAATTAGGAACTAATTCATCTTCTTCAATCTTAAGATTCAACCAATCAGTAAATACGTCGATCAAATTCATTCTCTCACCAAATTGTTCCATAAAGGAAAAATGTAAGTCATCCAAAGAAGAAATTGAACAAGCTGGTAAAAAATAAAACTAGTCCCTAGCATTATCCTTCAAATTTTGAACAAACAACTTCATGTATACATCTTCATACTCTATTTCAAAATCGCCCAATAAATCAATGAACATTTGAACATGATGATTTGCTGAAACAACTTGATCTCCACAAAATTTTGGCAAATAATCTCTAATGTCATGAGGCACATCATGTGGTAAATCTTTAATGCCATCAAAACACAATGGCTCATACCTCTTGGTATGAAAGGATTTCAAAAGACCCTTTCTGGTCTAAACTTTAGGTGGAAAGAAATTTGACATCACATTAATTTGAATAAACCTTTCTCCTAGTGCTGAAAACACTCAATAGAGGCAATCCATTTAAATCACTCAATCCTCATGAAAGAAAAACATGTGAGAAGTAGAATACCTTTGTTGCTACTACTGAAATACTCTTTCATGGCCACCAAAATTAAACACTCAAATGACCAACTGATAGTTTCTCCTTCCTTGCCAAAACAAACTAACAAAGGCTTCATATCTGCAAACATTATACTGAGAAGCTCTAAATTTTTACAAGTAAATTAATGCTACTCGGCTGCACAAGACTTTAGATACGCCACCCACAACAAGTATGGGATTAAATAAAACAAATATTTCTGGGATTTGCAATGAAATTTTAGAACAACAGAGGTTCTTTGACAAGTTCAACGTTATTTTCTACATTCTTCTCCCCAGCAGAGTCGCCATTTTGTTAGCGCAAATTGGACAGAAAAACTCAATCTGAAATTTGATTTAACTTTTAAAATAACACCAGAGATTTTCTAAAAAGAT
The DNA here is from genome assembly GCA_018584345.1 of Thuja plicata. Taxonomy (NCBI): domain Eukaryota; kingdom Viridiplantae; phylum Streptophyta; class Pinopsida; order Cupressales; family Cupressaceae; genus Thuja; species Thuja plicata. The sequence goes on along the minus strand of MU228525.1, from coordinate 263,756 downwards.
CAAAAAGACCATTTCATATCTATCCCTAGTGGAGTCACCATTTTGTTAGCGATTTTTCTTGTATCCCTCAGTTCAGAAAGAGAATATGCAAACCAAACTTGGGGAGCTTCGTCCAAATCACATGAATATGTTTCATCCTACATACTGAGGGGAAAGAAAAGGATGATTGATGAGGATTTGATCCTCCTTCTACTTTGAGCTCCACACGCTCAAGCGGGTGCACCTAAAACATAACCAATCTATGTATACATAAGCACTCTCTAGCTAAACCCCATTATGCAGATGTGACCATGGCTAGTTCTTAGACTTATATAACTATGAATCCAAGACTCAACCAATCTTATACAGGATCCTGCTTGCATAAGTATTCTAACAACCAGGGAAATGGTCAATGTTACAATAAGGATTAGATCCTTCTTCTCCGAGCTCTAAGCTCAGGCAGGCTAACCCATGGATTCACTTCTTCAAAGAATCACCAAAAGAGCTTATATGCTGCAACACAAGACATGACATGTATTCTCTTCAACAAAAAGTAAAGGTGAATTGATTTAATGGATTGATGATGAAAACTGCAAGATAAGTAAGGACCAGTGCCTTATCTGTTGGGCAACAAAGTCAAGTGAATACACTTCCCCAGAAAAACCTCCAACTCCAAATATACAGAAACCAAGTGAAGTGCCTTACAAATCACTCTTCTAAATCCAATACCTGAACATCAAATTTGTATGCAAATCTTAAACCCTCAGATTTTGCCTCTAAGAATTAATCTCTCCTTAAAAGAAACTTAGAAACAAGCTCATAGCTACCTTGTAACTAGTGCATTAAAATGCCTTATAGATTAACACACAAGAATTAAAATAAGACATACAAAGACATCAAAAAATATTGCACAAGGATTCCATTGTTCTTTATTGAAAATCCATCTAATTCTATACATTTACAAGATAAAGTAACTCAGAAAATGAAGAGTCAAGAGTCAAAAAACTGCCCAGCAGTGTAAATTTTTCAGCATTGTTGTTCTAATGGAGAAAAAGCCAAATATAGGAGAAATGGAGAAAACCATTTCAGTCACCGACATCTATCTGTCCCCAAGAAAATATCTTCTTCCTCAAGAAAATCTGATTCTTCTCCCGTAACTGCTTCTTTCCTCTAATCATTTCTCTTACCAATTTTTATTCCAATCTAGCTCTCTAAAAAATCAGATGTTAGTCTCTGTGAAAAATTCCTCCGTGAATGCTCCTCTTTCATCTTTGCAAATAAATATTTCACAAAACTATAATGCAAGACTATATTAAACTTGTACATTACTTTAATCTTTTCAATTTCCTTTTAAATCTCCACCTTTTCCAGTCTTTAATTCTCCTTTTCCTCTTTATGCCCAGAATTGACTAGATTGTGCCACTTGGCATGCACTAGTTGGCTGCTCTTAACTGGATGTGCAAACTTCTCCTTTAACCTTGGTCTTGCTAGAGACTTGGAGACAACTTAGTCTCTAAGTCTCTAAGTGATTTACTTAACCATCATTTTACTTAGAGACTAAATGCAGGCCCTTGATCTCAATCTTGATCTGCTGGTACTCTCTTAATCTCACAAGGAAAGAAACTTAACATTTTTCTCTCGGACACTTCACAAATGTAGTTAGTTGACCTCCAGTTGCGTGATCTTGGATGTTATCTTCTAACTACATCTTTCTATCATGAATGCGTGACTGCACAGTCACCTGATCTTTGAAGTCCTGGTGGTTAGCTACAATCACTTCGCTACTTCATGCATGGTTAGTCTAGCAGCTAGTCGCGAAGTCTCCATGGTTATCTCCTCTGACCGCTAGCATCTCCTGACTGCACGACCATCCGCCATGTGTCCACCAAGCCACCTATCGTAACTACCACTTGTCTACAAAATTTGGTATTTTTGATCATTGACACATTTCCCGAGGCACCATCTATCACCTATGCATATGCATGAAGAGAGCCTCATGCTCTACTTCACATTCTATTATGTGTGTGCTCTTCCTTATAAACATCTCACATTTTTCCTCTAGGAGCAATGTGGGACTAAAGTTCTCAATGTTTTATAAAGCCTCTTCACCTTCTGTGTTCAAAATATGGGGCCCACCTACGCATGCAATCCTCCAGCCAAGGGGCCCACCAAGGAGCCTCTTGGCTTTTTACTTATTACATAACATAAGTTCTAGCATATAAAAATATTTGAAAAAATATACTCCCAGCAAATGTGGGATAAATGTTTTTTTCATTTTCAAGTTTTAAAACCTCCCCCCATATTGTGCGAGGCTTCAATGTTAATGCTCTGGCCTCCCTCTTATATTACACAACCTTCTAACAGCCTCGACACAGTTTTTCAAAACTTTTCCACTTTTAATTTGTATTGAAATGCTTACACATTTGTGTTTCCCTCCGCAACAAATTTCTTCATGAATTAGCGCAGGCTCTATACATTTGCACTTGCCAATTTCTATTTGAAAACCTTGTTTTGTTTTTGGATTTATACTACGCAGCATCTTGATGGTTTTACACCTGCCAAAGCATTCAATGGAATTTGAAATGTTTTCACTCTTCTATCCAGTGTGTGGCTCCATATTCCCTTGTTGTTTGCATTGTGTGAGATGGAAAAAATGTTGCTCACTTAGTTTAATGTCAACTTCAATTGCATATGCAATGAAAGTTTTTTTTTAAACTCCCAAGAAAATCAACGTTGCGCAGCCCTCCAAATACATTAGGTTATAAAGTTCTAATAGTCCTTCACCTTATGCAACTTCTTGCTGGGTTATTATTAGGTTACTGTAACGCCCCACCAGGAAACCTGAGAGGACAAGACATAAAATATCTAAAAGATGCAAGTAAAATTTTTTTTTTTCTTAACTAGAATAATATTCATCATTGTACTTCATATCTCTAAAATAATAGAAATACTTTTCTACAACTTGAATGCAAGATTTATTCAACTTAAGTCCTCATAGGTTCCCTAACGTCGCTACTAAAGAAACATTAACTAAACTATTTACATGCATAAGATATCCATTTAATTATGAGCTTAAAATATCTACATTAATTTTAATGCACCAAGGTAAATTTCCCTAACTTATTTCTTTCATTAAACATAAGTTAATCGTCTAACATCATCATTCCTTTTATCAACTGATGCCATTAGATCATATTGTTTTTTATAAATATCTATTATCCTTTGTACCACTTTCCTCTAAACATTTAGGTAAGAGATTAGTATTAATAAGGTAGACATTATGCTAGGTACTTCATTAACCCATAAACATGAACCAACCCTTAAC